>JANHFT010007275.1:226873-247154 GCA_032467955.1 Pseudoxenodon macrops
TTGAAAAAAACATTTAGATTGCTCGTGTTCCTTGTGCATATAAAATCCAGCTGTTTTTATTGGATCAGTTTCTAATCCCCCCGTGGAGCTCTCCCAGGTCCTGAATACCTGATACAGGCAGCCTGTAACTAGTTTTTTTTTTTTTTTTAACTGCTGTTACAAATTGTAAACAGAGTTAAATGACAGACTGGCAATTCTCATTCCAGACTAACAGATTAATCAAACAGAAGTTAGGATGCAAAGTAAGCTGTATAATTCTGATTGCTCTTAAGTCTCACTGCTGCTGCTTTTCCCTTAGCGTGGGTTGCTTAAAGTGGCTAAATCAGTGTTTTTCAAACTTTGGCAACTTTTAAAATGTATGGACTTCAACTCCCAGATTCCCCAATCAGCATTCTGGATCATTAGTTAAATTCAGTTCTCCACTAATTTAACTGACATAGTGAAGGCTGTTTGGTGCAACAGGAAATAGCCTTTTTTTATAAATTATTCTCAAGACCCCTTCTATTTATGGATAGCATGAAAAAAAACAACCCTTTCCCCTTTTTATATCCAAATATATATATTTACTCTATGAATGTATGCATGTATGAATGTATTTATGTGGCTGGCACCTCACCATGATTGTGCTTGCTGGAAATGATCAATCTGCAGAAATATTTCAGCAATCTCTTGATTTATTTTCTGGAAGCAAGAAAAACAATGAGAATGAATAC
This sequence comes from Pseudoxenodon macrops, assembly GCA_032467955.1. NCBI lineage: Eukaryota > Metazoa > Chordata > Lepidosauria > Squamata > Pseudoxenodontidae > Pseudoxenodon > Pseudoxenodon macrops. Next base: position 227,587 of record JANHFT010007275.1, read on the forward strand.
AGGAAGAAAAACAGTAACCATACTGAATGTTTTCCAAATATATATGTATGGAAGGTTAGGTGGTCAAACCCCGCCCCCAATAATTGCATGCCAAGTAAACAGATACTTGCATTTTTTTTCAGTTATTTCACTTAGATGCAATACAAACATTTATTTATCCTTAGAATATCTGTCAAGATATATTGTTATTATGTCCATGACACAGATGAAAAATATATGTGGAAAGATAGAGATTCTCAAGATCAATAAGTCACAGGCCAAGTAGAGATGGCCATGCAACAAATGTCTAGTAATAATGCCAGAAGTCTTTTCCCAGAAGCATAGCCATTATCCAAATATATTGTTCTATCTAACAGGAAAATAGTGCTTACTCAGTGCAATACACTTGACTCTATAAGACTTTTTCTACTACCTATAACCCTATTAAATCCAGGGTCAAAAACTACCTAGCTGCATTATTGATTCAGATAATCCTTTGCTTTCTTCTCAGCCATTCCCAACCTGCGGTAGTTCAGATGCTCTTGACCAGACCTCCTACAATTTCCACTCCATAGTCAGTAGACATATGGAATGAGATTTTGCAAATTGTAGTCTACCCCGTCTAATTTCCAATTTCATTTTAAACTGTATCTTATTCCAATTTCATTTTAAATCGTATTTTATTCCAATTTCATTTTAAATCGTATTTTATTCCAATTCCATTTTAAATTGTTTTTATCAGATTTTAGCAATAATGTGTGTCTGGAACTCTGCACCTTGATATGGCCTAAGGGCTCATCAATAAAGTGAACCCCTCTAGTTGGTGAACCAAAGTGATTCCTACCTGAATGTCTTCCAGAAAGTCTTTCTGATGGTTCTTCGGTATCTCTAGCTCAGCCTCCTCAGCGTCATTCAAGTCAGGTGAATCTGAAAGAGAGAAAGCTTTTTTATTCCCACTATAAAACTCACTGCAGTAATAAGAGTAAGATTTCCAAAGGGCATATCTGGTTTTTTTTAAATCCCACATGTAGATTCTTTCATTCATCTTCATTGAAAAACAGTCAGGTCTAGACTGTCATGAAAGTTTCAGGGGACAAAATTGTTAGATTACTCCAGAACAACAAAACCTATGAGCTGTCATTAACAGAACAAGTAATATAAAGTGCTGACAAGGAAAGACATTTGCCAGACCACCTGGAGTCAATGAAGGAGAAGTCCAGGTACCAAGACAAATGCCAATGCATTGTTGAAGTTCAAGTGGGACGTCAGAAGACAAGTTTGGAAAAGAAGAAAGAGTACAAGGCCTGAAGTAGATTGATGATGTTGATCCCAGAAACTGAATTTGCATTAACTAGAAACTTTTATAATGAGAGTTTTTTCTGGTTATGCTTCTGTTTCAGCTATTTCTCAGATAAATGACACCATATGGATGTTATTGAAAAGTCTGTTTATGTGTTTTTCGTTGTTGAAAGCAGAAGCTGTGATGCAAATCCATGCAGATGCTGCTATTCCTGAGAATTTAAAAGGAGTTCCAGATTTCTTTTCTGGTTTAGATGCAAGGCAAGCCAAACTGATTCTTCTTTCCTATTGTTACCATTTTTAGAACATATCATGATGCCTGCTGAGCCATCTTCTCTGAATAGATGTCTTCTTCTGGGGAATGAAGTTCATGCCTGAGTAGGGATTTGAATCCAAGGGTTTTGAAGTGCTAGTCTGTCACTTGAATTATTCTTCTAAATTCTATGCCCTTATCCACTTAATTTTTAAAAATTAACATTGTGGGAATGACAGACCCGTTTCCACAAAGCTGTTTCAAATTTACTTGAATTAAAAACTTAATTTGGGTTTTGCTGTCATCATATCCTAATGAAGTGAGTGGTTAAAAATCAGAATAGTGCAAGCAAGAGTATTCCCCGTGACACTCTAGGACATTGGAGAAGCAAGACAGAAAGCATATTGATGTTTTTGAACTCTAGTGTTGGGGAAAAAATCCATCACAATATCATGGACAGTGAAAGAATGGATCATTGAGCAAATCAATCTAGAGTTCTCACTCAAGACACATAGCATCAGGACTCATTATGCAAACCTCTAGTTCCGTAAAGACGTCTTTAATCCTGGTAAAGGTGGAAGGAAGGAGAAGAAGAGGATGATCAGCTGCATGATGGATGGGCTTTGTTACAGTGGCAATGGGTGCACCCTTGGAAGGTCTGAAAGACCTAATTGGGGCAGATTGTCATGCAGAAAACCTATGTGGTTGCTAAGAGTCAAAAACTTGATGGCACATAGCCAATCAATGAATCAGTCAAAATGAGAGGTTGAGCAAAATAATCCTATGGATGCTTTTAACTCAATACAGCTTTTTTGAATGGGGGGAAAAACAGGGGAAGAGAACAAATAGATAACCGAATGGAAATTACAGCAATGCATTTAGTCAATGATCAAGTACTTTGTGTTATGAGAATGATTGCCTGTAACTGCGGAAGAAGAAAGGTTGGAGTGGGGGGATCTGCTTTTCTTCCTGCCAGGTGCGCTTATGCAGAGGTTTGCATGAAAAGCAAGCAGGCTTTAGCTTTAGTGGAGACAGTCTACAAAAAGGTGAGGGTCGGATGAGTTGCTGTGAGGTTGAGCTGGTATTTGCTCCCATTTGCTCCAGGACATGGCTTTCGTCTTCCATGATTTCTTTCAAAGCAAACAAATCCTCTGTATAAAGTGCTTTGGGCCCACAAAACTCACAACAGAGAGGACTGAATGAGTAATTCCTTAACGTCATGTATATCCTGAAAATGGTGGAGGCCTTATCAGAAGCTGTCCATAAATCTTACTCTAGGTCTAGGCTGTGCACAGTTTCTGTTTAGTTCTCAGAAATAGGGTGGCTGATGTCAGAGATAAAAACCACAAAATGGTTTACTAAAGAAGCAGAAGTAGCAAGGCGGCAGGGTGGCGGTGGAGGATAATACAGTGAAATCATGAATGCTTAGCAAATATTTGTCTATTAATGAGAAACGGCTATTGTAACTGCAAATAAATGTATTTATTTGATGTATAAATTGTACCATTTATGAGGCGTTCACTGTAATGGAGAATAAAGGTATCACAGAAACGTATCACACAAATGTAAATGTCAGATCTCTCTGTGAAGGTTGTGCTTTAGCTAAATACTGACATTCAGAACGGACCTTAGTTAGTTTAGGGAAATTAATGTTTAGCAGGGGTCAGGATTAGTTCTTCCATTAGAGAAAATGAGATGGTTTATTTCCAATAGGAGTTCTGCAAATTTAACTCATGGTAGTTATTGTAATTATTAGGACATTTTTAATCGCACCCACGTTGGTTTATTTGATTGGTCTCTGCTACATTAGAAAAAAATATTATTTGCAAGCACACGGAGTAATGTAGTAATATATCATTTTATTTTTGTCTTATTTTCTTCTGTCAGGGAAGAAAAAAGGAAGTTTAATCCATTGGTCCTGGAAACTCTTTTTCTACTTTGTATTTCACATGCAGATTATTGCTAAATATGGTCCGAAAAAGGGAAGCCACCACCAAGACCCAAAGTGAAATTTGGATAGGAAAAAGGAGGGAGAAGAACAAGAATCCCATTCAATGTGCCCTTTTTTTCCCTTGGCTAAATTTTTAAAAGAAAAAAAGAGGAAGGCTGATGTGTAATTATTTTTCAGAGCCCTGATGTGAAGCCTGACAGAAATGGTGATATCAACATAGAAGAAAGAATGTTTTTTTTAAAATGAACTCTTGTCACTGGGAGAGGTTATTGATACATGACATCTTTAAAAAAAACTTCCAAGTTTGCATTTTTCCATTGAATTTAGCAGCATGATTTCTGAACCAATTTTTTCCCCCCCAAATACACTCATAGATTGCACAATCTCTGTTCTAGAGCAGGAAATATTTACATTCTCATATTTTTCATTGGCATTGAGAGATAATTCATTGCCTAATGGTTGCCTCAACTTACTATGTCACTCCTGATAGTACAGTACTAACCATATGTAGTGAACTCATCTGGTAATGCAGACGTATAATGTTTTAGCTACAACTGGGATGAGCAAAAGATACAGCAGGATAAAAGATACAGGAACTGTGGTGGCGCACTGGTTAGAATGCAGTATTGCAAGCTAACTCTGCCCACAGCCAGGAGTTCGATCCTGATGGGGCTGGAGATTGACTCAGCCTTCAACAGTACTTAACAGACTCAACAGTAAAATGCGAGCTCATATTGCTGGGGGCAATATACTGACATTTGTAAGCTACTCAGAGAGTGCTTTGCAAAGCTGACAACACTTGGACACATTGATGATTTTACTCAGATACAGGATGTAAACAATGAGTATCAGTGGTGCAAAGCTTTTGCAGCACCAGGCAAGAAACTAGGAAACTTGTATGAAAATCCTGCCACCCACCTAGTCTACTGGATTGCTGGGACCAATTACTATTCATCATCCTAACTCCTCTTAGAAGGATAATATTCGGAAGGGCACCACTGAGATAATGGTAAATCCCTTGAAGATTAAAAAATGTAGCAAATCTTGTTAATTTTTGTCAAGATGTTTCTGAGGTCAGAAAGTCAGCCTTTGGATTTCACCTGTAATAGTACCTAAGAACTCAGCCAGACCATCATTTCAATGTGCTTCTTTCCAGTCTGTGAGGTATCACAGAACATAACAAAAAGAAATCAAAGTCTTCTTTAGCTTTTTGATATTTATTTCATTTCTTTACAATTCTTCAGCTTTGATTTCATTTCACCAGTGATCGAAGTCAAGCTCACCTGCATTTCTGAGATTTGTTAATTCAAAGATTTTTAATAGATTAAAAATAGTTAGCAAGCAATTATCAAACATGATTAGAAAAAAAGAGTTTGCAAACTTAGTGACTTTTAAAAAGCATCAACCATAGTGGCGAAGATGGTTATTCCCATCATGGTCCAGTGCTCAAAACCCACCAGAGATTGCTGCCTTGTGGTCTCCTTATTGGGAGTGACTGTTCTGAGCACATGTGGACAATCTCCCATCCCCTCCTTGTCCAGAGAGATTCTGAAGAACCAGTCTACTCACTGGCTCTTTTTTCTTTATTGCAGTCACTGGCTTGCTTTTTGTCTTCAGTCTATTATTTCTTCCACTGGAAGTCTAAAATTATTTCCCCCTAGCCAATGTAGAAGTGACAATTTAGGAAACTGACTAGGACAGAGTACTTTTCCAAGCTTGAGATTTCCAATATATTTTATTAAAAGTGCTCCAGACCTGGAATGTACCCACATGTGCGTTTTCAACTTCCCCTATAAGCAGTTGTTTTCATACATTTCCTCTGAGCAATGTTCTACACAGTAGATATAAGGATCACAGAAAAATGTACATTGAAGGTACAGTTGCAAGGTTGACTAGGTGAGCCTTTAATCTGGGAAGACCAAACCAGAGTGTTTGCACACACAAAAAACAACAACCCCAAAGTAGAAAGGCTAACAATAAATAGAGTTAACATATTAGAATCCCCAAGCCAATGAAACTGACAAATCATCCCATCCAGTACATGCATTCTAACCATAGACTGTTTAGTCCAACTGATAAAGAATTTAACCATTCTTTCAACTAGCAAATTCTCCCCCATTTTTTTTTTCTGAAAAGCAAAACTGAGGCTGGAATCCTATACATGTAGAGTAAGTCTTTTTGGACAACGCTGGGTTTCTTTTTCAGGAGAAACACAAGTTCTGTGAATGCAAATTTTAGTGAAACTAGAATGCAGAACAAGATGCAAAAAAGGAACAGAATTCTTTAAACAGCTGAGAAGAGCATTTTCTGCATAGCTACAGCTGCTAACTTTTCCTCTTCAGTAGTATAACTATTGTCTGCAGTATATTGTCAATAGTATAATGATTGAAGACAACTAAATACTTGTCTTTTTTTCATCTGGCCACATTGGGAACTAAGTGTTAGATTACAGATTTATAGCCAGCTACACACATGAGCTACAATTCTCCAGTCCCAGGGAGAATAAATGTTGAAAGTTTTGGAAATGTTACTGTCTCATTTAAGGTCTCCGTATTTAAAAAATAACACTATATATTTATTTAGTAAATGGGCAGGCTGCCTATTTTATATGCATACATAACTCTGGGTGGTGCACAATTCAAATAACAGAATAATAGAGCTGAGATGGGCTTTGGAGGTCTTCCAGTCCAACCCCCAGCTCAAGCAGGAAACCCTACACGATTTCAGACAAATTGTTGTCCAATCTTTCCTTAAAGACCTCCAGAGTAGTAGTAACCATGATTTCTGGAGGCAAGTAATTCCATTGATTCATTGTTCTAACTGTCAGGAAATTTCTCCTTAGTTCTAGGTTGGGTCTCTCCTTGATTAGTTTCCATCCATTGCTTCTTGTCCTGCTTTCAGGTGCTTTGGAAAATAGTTTAAACCCCTTCTGCTTTGTGGCAGCCTCTTAGATATTGGAACTCTGCTATCATGTCACTCTCTAGTCCTTCTTTTCTTAAACTAGACATAACCAGTTCCAGCAACTTTCTTTGTATGTTTTAGCCTCCATTTCCCTAATCATTTTTGTCAGTCTTTTCTGCACTCTTTCTAGAGCAACAAAACATTTTTATATTATGGCAACAAAACTGGATACAGTATTCTAAGTGTGGTCTTACAAGGCATTATGAAGTGGTATTAACACTTCACGTGATCTTGATTCTATCCCTCTGTTAATGCAGCCTAGGATTGTGTTGGCTTTTTTTTTTGGCAGCTGCTGACTTATGTTTAAGTGATTATCCATTTAGAACAAAATAAAAATAAGCAATAAAAATATCCAGAGTTTAAAGCAACAAAAATAACATAGGAATAATGGCCAAGATGACTCATAACCACTCATACCAACCATGTCGTGGACTCATTTATCAGCATTATCAGGCTTGATGGCAAAGCCAGGTTTTTTTTAGTGCCCTGCAACAAAAGAAGGGGCAAGTCTAATTTCTCAGGGGACGATGTTCCAGAGGATGGGTGCCACAGCAGAAAAGGTGCTCCTCCTTTAATAAAGAGGAGTGGTTTAAAGAATGCAAAAATTGCAATAGCTTGCCACAAACGTCTATCAAGAATCTTGTAGATCCATCCCTGACCTATGATGGTCTCTTATCTGTATACTATTGAGTCAGATTCAAGATATTGATGCTGATGTGTAGAACCCTAGTTGACTTGGGAGGTAGAAAGAAATAGTTCTTTCTGCATCCTCTTGCTAATGTTTATTTGTTTAATGTTTCAGTGACTAAGACGTTGAGCTTGTCAATCAAAAGGTCGGCAGTTCAGCAGTTCGAATCCCTAGCACTGTGTTACGGGATGAGCTCCTGTTACTTGTCCCAGCTTCTGCCAACCTAGCAGTTCGAAAGCATGTAAAAATGCAAATAGAAAAAATAGGGACCACCATTGGTAGGAAGGTAACAGTGTTCCATGCACCTTCGGTGTTTAGTCATGCTGGCCACATGACCATGGAGATGTTTTCGGACAGCACTGACTCTTCGGCTTTGAAACAGAGATGAGCACTGCCCCCTAGAGTCAGGAACGACTAGCACATGTGTGCGAGGGGAACCTTTACCTTTATACTTCCTTCAATATTGCTGATTTCAGTCTTTGGAAAAGAATCTTCATGTTGTCTTTTTATTAGAAGGGGTTTATTGAATGTTAACACTTTAGGGTTGTCTCCAGGATGATGCCCTCAAAATGGGAAACTCTCTCGATACTTCAGTTTCTACGTAACACGTCTATTGTCAACTCTAACAGTTGTTTCATTAACTTCTATTGATTTTTCAGCTTAACAGCATTATTACCCATTCTGGGAATGTTTAGTGACAGAAATGAAATGGAGGAATCACAATGAAACTAAACAAGCCAGTCATTTTTGCTAGTTTGATCTATAGCGACATATGTATATTTGCTTGTGGCATGTGTACAGTATATATAAAATCCAGACCTGGTGAAATGCCATGCCCTGATCACCACCCATGTAAAATATTGCAATATGCTATACATGAAGCTACTTTTGATGACTAATTGGAAGCAGCACTCAGTGAAACTTATTACAGATGACCATTAATGTGGCCACTCCACTGGTTCCCAGTAAGCCTCCAAATGCAATTCAACGTTCTGGTTTTGACCTTAAAGACTTAAATGTCTAGTTATTAAAATACAAGCAGGACTACCTTCTCCGTCTACAACCATCTAACATTTGTTTAACTGTTAAAAGTGAAGCCGTGGGTGGCCTCAGAACAGTGTTTGTCGATGGTGGCCCCTGGCTTCCCTGAAGATCAAATCAGTAGCAACCCTGGCTTCATTCAGAAATGAAGTGAAATTGGAATATTTTAAAGAGCTTTTGAAGATTGAGGAATAGGTAATCATTCCCAGAATGGGAAAGTTGGATGTGGATATGTTATTTTCTTAGAAAATAGAAATTCAACCCACAAGTAGGGCAGGGGTGGGTTGTGAATATGTTTGCTGCCGGTTCGCTTAGGGTTGCACTGTGTGTGCATGCGTGAAGTGAGCGCACACGCACGCACGCAGCAATTAAAAACTAGCTTTTGAGCATGCTCAGAAGCAAAATTTAGCTTCTGCACATGCACAGAAGCAAAATCCAAGATGGCGGCGCCCACGGAGACACCGATGGAACCGGCTCCGTGATGTCACCGCAGAGTTACTACCTACTCTATAGAACCAGATAGAACCAGTAGGAACCCACCTCTGAAATAGGGCTTGGTGATTGTGCTTGTGAAAAAAGCAGTAATTGATAACAAACTGAATATAAGTAAGAAGTGTGTTATGGCTGCAAAGAGGATAAATATAATTTTAGATTGTATGAACAGAACTATATTTCCATGGACTCAGTTTAAAAGAAGGCAACTGCATGTTGGCGGAAAAAACCACTTTGTGACAGTAAGAGAAATTTAACAGTGGAACCAATTACTGAGAGTTGGGGACAGGGAGTTGCTAATGATAGTTGCAAAAAAAAAAGAGGAAGAGATGTTTCTCATTGAATTGCAGTCACCATAGTTCATATGGTAGCACTATGGGTAGGGTTGCAATGTATTCCAGATGCACACATTAAAAAGGCAGAAAGTTTACACCATATAAAAGTAACCGCCTGCCACACACTGCACATTCTCTGCTAAGTATTTATGAGTAATGTATTTATAGCATATTTTAAAATATGTACTTTCAGAATGAGTTGACTATATCTTTTGTCCACCAAACGGAAAAGGTTTTCTCCAGGAACGCCTGAACAGCACCACAATATTCAACAGGAGGCAAAGCTCAATAGCAGATCAGGTATTTTCCAAATGAAAGGCTACTCCCTTGAGTTTTCAGAGCACAGAGATACAGATGTTACATTACATCACAAAACAATATTGGATAATTTAGTGAAACCAATCACATAATACCTGCCTCCTGGCAATCTATGCGTACAATCAATCAAAAGCATTTTCACTTAAAAGCATAAGATGGTAAGAAATATATTTGCCAAAAACCTGGAGAGCTTCCACTGGACATTTATAATTCTTAATTCTGGCTGAGATGAAGTCTGAAATAAAAGTTACCATGTAGCAAGATGGGGGGCTAATAAAATTTACAAATAAATAAATAATCTGGACATAGCTGAATTGGATTTGTTCTGATAAGGCGGCACCAGTTGACTGATCAATATAAATATAGCCCTGCTGAAATATCTGGTTTCCAGTCTATTGTGGCAAAACCCTTCTGGGAGGAAAAAGGACCCCTGGAGAAATACTATGGATGGAATTTCTTTTCCAGTAGAACTCAAAAGAGCGAAAGATGTAAAAAAACAAAAACAAAACCATAGTTCTCTTTCACAGGGAAATATCAGAATGCATTAACAAAAAATCATTGTATCAGCCATGCAAAGCAGTCCTGACAAGCAGCACATTAATTACAGGTTTACTGGTTACATTAACAGAATTTTGCAAGTTTGAGAGTGCATCTCTCTCCTGTTACCTTTACAGCCCAAGCAATTAAGGACGGTCCTTTCTGAAATGTTTGTCATACCCACTTTTCTGCTATCAGCTAAACTTCCCTTTATCTGGCTGTTCAGACTGCAGTTCTTGCCTCTCAAGGTCATTCTCATATGCCATTGCATACTGTGACATAAAAGACTGTAATAAATGCAATTTTCTATCACTTCCCAATAGAGAGGTTTATAACATCTAGAACAGGGGTCTGCAACCTTAAACAGTCAAAGAGCCATTCGGACCAGTTTCCCACAGAAAAGAAAACACCGGGAGCCAAAAAAACCTGGGTGGGCATGGCCAACTCAATGTCACTCACTTCCACCAGTCACATGACCCCCTAGCTACACCTACCCAGCCAGTCATTAGAGCAGAGAACTGGTTGTTAAAAGACACTGGGAACCACAAAACCCTTTTGACATGTCTCTCTCTCTCCCTCCCCCCTCTCTCCCTGTCTCTCCCCTTCTCTCTATATCTCTCTCCATGTCTCTCTCTCTCCCCCTCTCTCTCTGTCTTTGCCCTGGCTGCTTCTCCATACCTCCGCCGTTGCCCTTACGAGGGTGCGAGGAGTGACTGGGAGGGGATGGTGAGGGGTGGGGCCAGCCAGTGGTGGGATCACCCAACACAGAGCCACAGCAGAGGGTCCAAAGAGCCACCGGTTGCTGACACCTGACTTAAACTTTTGTGTGCAACACAATTTTGAATGCAGCCTAAGCCCTCAAAACCGTGATGGCGAACCTATGGAACCATATCTGAGGGCACGCAAGCTCCAGCGTGCATGTGCGCACTGGCCAGCTGATTTTTGGCTTTCCAGAAGATGGGGGAAGGCCATTTTCGCCCACCCCAGGTTTCAGGAAAGCCTTCGGAGCCTGTGCATGGTGAAAACCAGACACGATGGGCCTACCGGAAATTCAGAAATGAACTTCCGGTTGGCCCGTTTTTCGCCCTCATCAGGCTTCAGGAAAGCCTCCTGAAGCCTGGGGAGAGTGAAAAACGGTCCAAAGGGCCTACCAGAAGTCCAGAGGCTTCAGTGAGGCCTGTGTGCATGCGTGGGGGGGAGTGTGGGGGTGGTTGTACATGCATGCACGGGGGAGGGCATTGCATTATGGGTGTGGCCATTGTGGGCGCGACCCCCCCTGTGCCCGCTTTTGGCACACGATGGCAAAAAGTTAACTATCACTGCCCCAAAAGTTGGCCCAAACATTTTAAAAAATCTTTGGAAATAATTCATAATTATTGCTGATGTAATGCTTATCTTCACATTTCCTATCCTGTACTAAATTTCTAAGGTTTTATTACAATGCATGTTTATTTGGAAACATCATAATGTTTTCTTCTGAGTAGGCATGGTGCAGATTCATTGATGCCCCCCCTCTCTCCTCCACATACAAACACACAGACACAAGTACTTTGGAAAGTGGAGCCTTGAAATTTGGGGGAAGTGAAACTATGAAAAAATAAAGAGGGAGGAAGAGAAAAAAAGGAACTGTTGTCAGAATGGAAAGCAATCAAAGCCACATCTTTATTATCACACAGGAATCCAAGGGTATATGAAGCATATGCTTTTTAAAAAAAACAACTGATTATTAAATTGTCATAGGACATGAGCCAGAATAGGCAAAAAAATGAAGGTAGGGTGGAGAGATATAGTCTATTTTCTTAACCCTCCAAATAATGTTGCAGTTGCCAAGAGGTCAAGGAGGACATGTACACCAACGCTTGAGGGACATTGTTTTGGCTAGGATCTTTCATTTGTAGCGTGATAAATGCATCTGTCTGTGTCTAATATATATCTTTAGTCATCCGCTAATGGATCCTCCTCAGGAGGTTAGGAAAGATTGGCTGAGTTCACATACTGCTAAGCCAAAATCAAGCAAATCACTATTATGGCTTAATCTGTTCTGTGAACCCTATCACTGAACCTCCTGAGGGTCTGAGTTAGTCTCCATCAGCAGGTAAGCCTCCACTGACTCCACTTCTAAGCTACACATCTGATGGATTGCACAGAGCTTCACAACTCGAGAGAGGAAATGAGGAGGGTGGTCTGGAGGATGCAGCATAGTTTTCCATCGGCATCTAATTTGTTGTGTCTCCTTGATTGTAGAGAACACAGAGGTGACCTTCACAAAGATATGGGAAGGACACTAGCCAAACATGAGCTCAGTCTGGGAAAACAGGAAAGCGTGAGAAAGAAACTTAAATTTGACCCTACCTTGGTTCCCTTTGGTACAACAGGGTGGATAGGTAGAAGGGAGAAACACTGTTGGGCTTTCAGGATTCTATTATTATATACAATCTCAGTAAGTGGAGTTCTAGTATCTTGTGAGGAGTCCTGTTTTCCTGACTTGGCCTACCTTGAAGAGCTAACACTGGTTCAGGAACAAAGTAATAGTTATTAGGATTGCTGCCGTCACTAGAATCACAGCACTTTGTTGAAGACAGGAAAAGAGGCTCTCTTAATCCCGAGCCATGGAGCATTTCGCTCAGAGGTGGGTTCCTAATGGTTCGGTCCTATTCTACTGAACCATTAGTAACTTACCGGCACGGTTTGGTAGAACAATTAGCAACCTGGGCCTGCCACGCCCCCGAGCTGGTTCTTTCGGCAGCGCCATAGGCGCCGCCACCTTGGATTTTGCTTCTGCGCATGCACAGAAGCTTTTTAAAAGCACTGAACATGCATGTGCACCCCTGAACAAACTGGCAGTAAGAAGATTTAGAACCCACTTCTGATTTAGCTGACCATTAATCAAAGCATAAGATAGACAAAGACACAAGGAACCGTAGGACTTTCCTCTCACTGTCCCTCCCCCACTCAAAGCAACATTAATAGGCCCTGCAGCAATTGACCTAAGAGCCAGCAAGTACATGGTTACTAATGGTGGTCAAAAGCTTTCTTGGACCAGTCTTTCACAGTCCATGTGGAGAGGAATGTTGTGGCTCCTTTCCACATCTTATGATACTACTAAAACGAGAGCCATACTGGCATCTTTTTTTTCTGGCCAGAGTCAAATGCTCAATTTATTGCTTTTTTCTTTTTTTACAAAAATATGGCACCAAAAGCATAACTTGTTTTGCCCTCAGATCTTTCTGTAAGTGTAGATTTAATGTGCAGATGCCCAATACAGAAATTTGGGCAGATATTGAAGCTTGTCTACTATTGTGTTTTACGACACCTCAGTTTTGCTGATAATTGGGAACATAACAGTTTTGTTGGTTTAAAGATCACATAGTCAGCTGGGGCCACTCCCCAAATGGGTAAATTGATAGGATTAATTAAAATTAAAATAAAAAACTTTAATATGATTAATTCCTTTATATTTAATATCATTACTCTTATATAAAAATGAGAATTCAGTAGCAATTTTTGGAGAAGCTCTTGTGGTAGATCTGTGGGAGACATGCAGGTTGCTCATACCCAATCTATTCGAAGCAAGGGATTAGGTTTACTCAGTAATCAGGATTTTATACTACTACAGATAGTCCTCGATTCACAACTGTTCATTTAGTGACTGTTCAAAGTTACAATGGCGCTGAAAATTGACCGGTTTTCACACTAACAATGTTGCAGCATTCCCACAGTCATGTGATCAAAATTCAGATGCTTGGCAACTGACTCATATTTATGATGGTTATATGATGGTCCAGCAAAGTTAATGCGGAAGCCAGAAAAACCATCTTATTAATTTAACAACTGCAGTGATTCATTTAACAACTGTGGTAAGAAAGGTCGTAAAATGGGACAAAATGCACTTAACAACTATTTTGCTTAACAACAGAAAATTTGGGCTCAATTGTGGTCGTAAGTTGAAGACTACCTATATATCAGTAGTTTATGTCAGATTTTGAACCACTAAATGCTCATGTCTATGGAAATTCCCAGTCATCCAGGTCGTGAGCTGAAGAAGCTTCTTGGATGAGAAGTGAAATGTCTTCAAAGGAAAACCAGAAGGTCCAGTTTTGCATCTTGAAAAAAAGCACCTTTGGGCCTAAATACTCATCTATTTGAAAATCATTATAGGGACTCTCCTAGGCATTGTTCACATAAAACCCAAAAGTTTAATCCCATTTTCAGCAAACCAAAGTAATATCTATTAAAAACATAATTTTAAAAACCAAATGTGCAATTAAAGGAACATGTAATGTAATATTTAAAGCAGTGGGAACAGCACACAGAAGGCCTGTCTGAATTTTCACTTATCTGAAGTTACAGAAAAACTGAACTCTTGGGCAGGGACTTCAGAATTTTGGGTACCTTAATCAAGAGAAACATCCCCACAAAGCAGTAGTTAAGGTAATTTTTCAGTATGGCTCTTGTCCCAAAATCCAGCACATCGTAAGATTAGAAATTACACAATCTTCAATTTATGACTACAGTTTGGACCAGAATTTCCTTGCTAAGCATGTGGTTGTAAAGTGAGTGGCATCAGATTTTACGACCTTTTTTTGCCACATTTGTTAAATGAATTACTGCAACTGCTGAGTGAATCACATGGTCACATTAGGAGAATCTGAATGCTCCGATTGATTTTGTCTGTCAGAAGATGGCTAGGAAGGTCGCAATGATCACATGACCCCAGGATGCTGCAATGGTTATAAATAAGCGCTGGTTGCCAAATGCCCAAATTTTGATCACATGACCATGGAGATGCTGCAAGAATTGTCAGTGTGAGGACTGGTTGTAAGTCACTTTTTTTCAGTGCTACTGTAACTTCAAAAGGTTGCTAAATGAATTGTTGTAAGTCAAGGACTACCTGCACATACATCTTCAAGACAAATAAATAGCATTGTCAGATGCTGACACTGGACAGGTATTTCTTATTTGATAAGGGGGTAAGTATTCTTTTGAACATAATACTGTCCAAACTGATTGTAATACTGTAATGCTATCATCTTGGCCTGAAAGTAAATAGTATATATAGTATTTTCTCCAGCTTCCCAGTCATTCTACCTTGAAATAGAATTATATGATCCTCCTAGCATGAATATTCAGATGCATTAGACCAATTGTTTTCAACTGTACCTGACCAATATGGACACTGCCGCTCTGTTTGGTTTATGATCTTTTTTTCCCACTCAAGCATTTCTAAAGGCAAGCATAAGATGCAAATGTACATTTACCACATGAGACTAAGAAGCCAGCACTGTGGAAATCCTGCTGTAGAGGCTTTGACTGTAAAGATTGAAATGCGTTTCTTAAAACCAAGGACTCTGAACAGACAAAATAAAACCATAATTTCCATTAATAAGTGAACCATCAAATCAGTACTAAACATGCAGTCCTCGGTCAATGATGATAATTGGGACTGGAATTTTCATCATTAAGTGATGTGGTCATTAAAACATGATATCACTTGACTGTAGTACTTAGAGACAGCAATCCTGGCAGTCCCTTTTACTGATGTTAAACAAAGATCGTAGATCATTAGGCAAAGCCTCCTTGCAACTTCCTGCTAGGTTCCCACAACCAAAGACAGTGAGGAAGCTGACAGGAAGTTGCAAGTCCCAGGATGCTTGTATGCAGGCCGGCAGCCAATTAGGTAGCTGTTACCAGGGAGGGTGAATATGCAGGTGGTCACAGTGGTCCTGAGTAAGTAATTTTGGACAGAAATTGCCTGCTACTGCGTGAGGGAGGGTGCACAGGTAATTGCAGCAATGCATATAAGTAATTTCGGGACTGGGGGTTCTTGTTTCTAAGGGAGGGTACAGCAGTATATGGGTGGGTACAGCGGTATGTGCAAGTTATTTCATGCTGCTGGGTGGGGGAGGGTGCACAGGTGACCAATGAGGTACGGTGGAAGCACAGTGATGCCAGGATGACTCCTGATTGACAAGGCAGACTTACAAGAGTTACTGGTGACCTTCCCTGCTATCTCCTCCATTTATTTTATTTGTTGGAAGATTACAAATGATGATCATGTGAATGTGGAACTTTGCAGGCATCCTAAGTATGAGCTGGTTATCAAATTCCCAGATCACGATCAGAAGACTAGTGTAGTTGTGCAATGGCTGCAACTTCAAGGTCTAACTGTAAGTACCACTAATTTAATGCCATCACAACTTCAAATGACCACTGAATGCCCCAAAACAAGGATGACTGTTTAGTCCTCTACTTGCTTCCAAAAGCAATTTGACCACTGACACATGCAAGATGTTGCAAGGATGGTCCTTAAACATCTTAAATCCTATGATTTGGATTATTTACAATTTTTTCAAATTAAAGTTAAAAATGCAAAGATAAAAGATTAATAGAAATGCAGAAAAATATAAATAAGAAGAGAAAAAGAAAAGTCCAAAGAGCGAAAAGAAGGAAAATTTAAAAAAGGGAAAAGATATATAAAAGATGACTCCTGAATATTGTTAACAATTTTCAGTTAACTTCTTTGGTATTTCAATTTAAAAAATCTCTTCTTTCCATACTTCAATCCTTATCATTAATCAAATTGTAAAAATTCCTGGGGTCATTTTTTAAGGCTACCTGGCCACCCTACTTCCTCAAAAGAAGACAAGAATTCTTGTTGCATTTCTTAGGCATGTTCATTGACCCTATTAATCTCCATTCATGAGAAGACATTACTTGAAAAATTACTTTCATGTATTCATCCAGGTTTAAACTGTTCCATTTTATTACCAAGATACCTATTCCACTGAGTTGTCATCTATGCTTAACGCTGCAGGTCTTATTCTGAAATATTATAATCTTAGTCTTCACAAGTGGAAGGCCTAGAAGTATAAATATGGCTAAACACTTTAGCTTACTAATATCCATACTTCAAGGTTTTTTAATTTGTACAATATACTTGCAGCACTGTTTCTTGGTTTGATGAATTGCATAAGCAAGCATTTCCAAATTACTCTGTTTCCCAGGGCTGGATTATTATTATTATTATTTTACTGTTTTGTATAATTTAGCAGTTCCTGAAGCGCTTTGAACATTCTAATTTATGACAAATAAGTTGCTGTAGGTGCTTTTAGTTTCATTTATTTGAAATGTCTAGCAAAACAAACTGCACCTCTGAAAATTAAGGGAGGGAATCTTCTTCAACAATATGGAACAGGAAGGAAAAAATAATAATGATTTTCTATGCTTTTGAGAATATTATTGATTATATAACTGTTTTAAGAATAATTCTATCTTTGGATAGATGAGGGGGGAAAAGAAGCCATACCCACACTGCCATGATAATGTCAGAAGGAGATTTTTGTACACTTTGCTCTTTTAAAATCTGTAGTCTTGAAAATGCTATAACTTTCTGCAGAATTGTGGCATTTCTCAAAATATGAGTGATCTGGTTACTATAATGCACCAACGAAACCACTGTACTTTCAGACGAAATTTGAATGTGATGCACATACATTCTGAAAACCGTGCAAAGATTTATGTATGTATTTTAAATGGGGATGGGGTGTGAGAGCTTTTTGTATTTGGCCTCCTGCTCTTCCCCATCTCTTCCTATTTCTATGTTTATTTTTTCAGTATTCAGAAATCTGTTCCAAAACTTCATACTTCTGTCTATCCACCCAATTCTTTTAACTTTGTTAACTGATCTCTTACAATAATACATAAATATTAATACAAGAAACACCATACTTTTGTGCTGCTTTATCAATTTTTTAAATTAAGAATCAGTATTTTATTTATTTATTTATTTTGCCTGCCTATAATATATCAGGGTGGAAAACACTGTGCTATTAGTTTAAAGATAAAAGACTAATATAACAATATATGGGAAAATCAGATGCTTTTTTAATACTTAGGTTCATACTTATTGTTCTCAATTCACCTTAGGAATGATTTCAGCTATTTGAATAATTTGGGATATTTTACAAAAAATAACAAGGATTATATCAGTACTTTTAAAGCTGTTGACCAAAATATGAATAAAATATTCTTGACAGTAGAAGTTGAATATTAAAAATGTAAATATATTAAAATGATTCTCAAATGAGGAGGAAAGATATTTATAAAAAAAGGAGAGTTATTTATGTGAATTTCTTAGAGC
Source organism: Pseudoxenodon macrops (assembly GCA_032467955.1). NCBI lineage: Eukaryota > Metazoa > Chordata > Lepidosauria > Squamata > Pseudoxenodontidae > Pseudoxenodon > Pseudoxenodon macrops. The sequence continues at coordinate 245,581 of JANHFT010007275.1, forward strand.
AGAAAATATATGCATGACCTGGATATGTATTTTAATGCAAATAATCCAATGTCAAGATATAATTTCTTAGAGATTCTTAATAACATTACAGTTCATACTCGGATGGATATCCCTACTCCCTGTCTTTGCAAATAGTCATTGTGTAGTTCAACTGGGCATGACTAGTGTTCAAAGTTCAGATTTCAGTGAACATCTGGAATAGCTGAAGTGCTGAACTTGTTCAATGAACTTCGTTTCCAATTTAAATATTTTTTATCAGGCAGCATTACATTGCCTTGCATTTTTCAAATTTGCTTTGGAGGGATAATCAGAAATAAGCTAGAAGTCAGGAATTGATTCTGCTTATGAGCAGAAGTCTTTTGATGTTGAATGTTGCAAAGGTGGGATACAAAATCAGTTATTTCTGGTTATCTGACACAACTCTTACAGTTTCTTCTCAAGCTGCTATTTTAACTATTTACTCTTGGACTTAATCTTCAGTTTAAAGGCTGTATGAATATCACATTTTATTTATTTGATGCCACTTGCACAGTATTTGTATGAATAGGACAATTTATCAGAAAATATATCAGGGAATTTAATTGAGCAGATCTTTAGATTTTAGAGAATTTTAGAGACTGAATTCCAACATAGATTAGACTTCTAATCATAACAAAATTTCTCTAGATTTCCTTTATCAGTTATGTAGCAGTGAAACACTACCATCATGTTGGTGAACCTATGGCGTGGGTGCCACAGGTGCAATGCAAAGCCCTCTCTGCGGGTACACGAGCCGTTGCCTCAGCTCAACTCCACCACACATGTCTGCCCGCCTCCCGCTGGCCAGCTGTTTTTTAGGTCTCTGCCATGCATGCGTGGGCTGCATGTGGGAGATGTGTGCGGGATGTGGGGACCGCACATGCATGGGGGTGCATGTGCATGCACAGAGGTTGGGGAGCATGGGGGGTTGTGTGAGCATGTGGGGGTGGGGAGAAGCGCAGGAGTTCATGCGTACATGCATGGAGCGAACGCAGGGGGGTCACACGTGCATTGTATTATGAGTGCGTGTGTACGCTTTCGGCACACAACAACAAAAAGATTAGCTCTCACTGCCACTTTTTAAAGAACATTGCAACAGAACATAATTTAATTCTCATTTGGATTCTCATTTGGCTGCCAGAAGTTTGGCAGTTTGAATCTCACTAGGCTCAAAGTTGACTCAACCTTCCATCCTTCCGAGGTGAGGACGAGATGAGAACCCAGGTTGTTGGGGGCAATATGCTGACTCTGTAAACCGCTTAGAGAGAGGTAAAGTGCTGTGAACTGATATATGTCTAAGTGCTATTGCTGTAAGTTTACAGAAATTCCAAATATTTTTTGTTGAAGAGAATTTTCATTTGTGATTGCTGTTCCATTTGGGTTGCATAAATTGCACAGGCTTGCTTACATACATATAGCCCATTTACAATAATAAATAAATAAAAATTCAATGTATAACTTTACATCGATTCACTGGAAACACGATTTCTTTCTAGGCATGAATAGAATGGTATTGTCATAAACGACTTAGATGAAGGAATAGAAGGGAAACTAAT
>JANHFT010007275.1:250944-261875 GCA_032467955.1 Pseudoxenodon macrops
CTTGCATTTTTTACGTGCTTTCGAACTGCTAGGTTGGCAGAAGCTGGGACAAGTAATGGGAGCTCACTCCATTATGCGGCACTAGGGATTCAAACCACTGAACTGCCGACCTTTCTGATCGACCAGCTCAGCTTCTTAACCACTGAGCCACCATGTCCCACACAGATCTCTTAGGAATCCTATATATATATAGAAAGCCAACACCAAAGATCTCCATTTCTTTTAAGAGAAGACTTACCAATGAGACAAGCATCCATCCTGAAGACGTCCCAAGAGCAAGGCAGCAGCTCCTCCGCTTAGTCTTCCCTTTCTTCAAACTTAAGGTGACTTGAACATAATAATAACTAAACCAAGTGACTCCACCCTTTGTGTCTGGTTCCTCCTTGAGATCTCAGATAGACAGAGGAAGCCTTTTACCGACAATTCAGAACTGTGCACAAGTAGTTTGGTTATTTCCTGGAAAAAAAATGCAAACCCACAGCACTGTTGCTCACACTGCAATGAACATCTTTGTTAAGAGGAATCTTGAATGACAGAAATATATTCCTCTCTTACAAGTGATTCCCACTGAGTTCAACATGCTCATTTGTAAGTGTAAGCCATTTGATAGTTAAAGCTATCAAAAGCTCAGGGAGAAAATGGTAGCAAACATATGAAAAAACCTCAAGTGGTATGACAATTAGAGACTTTTTTTGTGTTGCTAATTAGACTAAAAACTATCTGTTTTACGTTTCTGGGTGCCTTCCAGGAAGCCAGAATTAGAAATAAAAGAATGCATCTCTGAGTATTGGTTCTTTTTGTCAGTTTAAAAAAAAATGGGGGGGGGTTTATATGTATAACTTATTTCTATTTCTTTAGCATGAGCATGCTTGTTTTAATCCTATGTAGCTCGTTAACATTCAGTTGTGCTAAAATTGTACTGAGCTCACGTCTCTTCTCTCACTTTGGCCTATATTTGGAGCCACAAACTCCGTGTTGTTGTTGTTTTGTAATCCTTTTATTCCTCATTCAAAGCAAGTCGAATGTATTGGACACTTGCATACTTTGTACGCCTATCCCGTGAAAAGAAATTTAGCTCCACAAATCCCTAAGCAAGGAGTCCCAGACATGTTCTGACATGTTGACAAATATAACTGTGCGTGTGAAATTGTATGCTATATCTGGCTTCCTTAAGAGACCAAGTGAAGGAGAAGACCTTTAATTACATATATATCTGACATTTCCTCTTCTCTGCACAACTGTGAAGGGGACAAAAGCTCATAATTTGAGACCATCTTCCTAGCATTCTCTCTAGCTCAGGGGTGTCAAACTCGAGTTCATTGACGGCCGCATCAGGGTTGTGTTTGACCTCGGGGGGGGGCTGGATGGGTATGGCCAGGGTGCGCATAGCCTGCTCAATGTCACTCATGTTAGGGCCACCTGTGACAGCCCAATCACTCTGCCAGTGAAAACAGACTCCCGAGCTCTGTTTCCGGCTGCGACAACCTTCTGCAACCCTCTGCCAGCGAAAACTAAGTGGCTCTCCCGAGCTCAGAGGATTGCAGGAGGCCATCACAGCTGGAAACAGAGCTTGGGAACCTGTTTTTGCTGGCAGAGGCACCGCGGGCCATTCCGTCACTGTTTCCAGGGTGGCCCCACGGGCTGGGTCTGGGCCCCTGAGCCTTGAGTTTGACACCCCTGCTCTAGCTGATTCAATGCACCCCTTCCCACATCTTTTCAGTTCCATCTTACAAGAGTGTTGTTTAAAAGGAAATTAAATGGAGCCAGCAGATCAAAGAATACTTCTGCTTCTCTTTCACATCTTCCTCAATCAGCAAGAGTGGAAAAAGGAAATGCTCAAAAGGCAGCACCACCCTTCCTTTCATTTCTTCAGAATAATCCAGAGAAGCTGCACCACCAGCTGGAAAGAAAAGAGAAATGCAACAATTACAATTCAAATAAACCAACTTCCCAAAGTTTCCATCTTAGGGCAGTGATTAGGACCAGGGATGGGTTCTGGATCCTTTTGCTTCCAGTTCGCTCAGGGTCGCGCCGTATGCGTACATGAGCAAAATAGCTTCTGTGCATGTGCAGAAGCAAAAATTAGCTTCTGTGCATGTGCTGAAGCAAAATCCAAGATGGCGGCTCCCACAGAGACACCAATGGAACCAGCTCCATGACTCTGTGAACCGCTTAGAGAGGGCTGTAAAGCAGTGTAAAGTGGTATATAAGTCTAAGTGCTATTGCTATTATATAAAAGTAAAAAATTGAGGTTCAATGTTACTATCTTATTCTACTGCACCAAAGAGAGTTGGAAGTCAATGTCTTTTCTTTCTTTTTCCTTTCTTCTCTACATTTTTCTCTTCCTTTTCCCTCCCGTATTTTTCCTATTATTTGCTTTGTATTTTATATTATAAACTAATAAAAAGAACTGACAGTTTTCAGAAGATTTTCAAAACTAGGTATATTTCATCAGGCTTTCAATGCTATCTAGGTTTTTTTGTCTTTCATCTTGGGAAGGAAGGAAGGAAAGAAGGAAGGAAAGAAGGAGCAAATTATATAGCATAAAGTAGATGTAATCATGGAAGGAAAATAGGGAACTTTTTATGCATAACTTTTTTTTTTGCATTTTGTGTTTAACATTACATTTCACCTTTTACCTTTAAATCAGAAGTGTAGTGGTAAATTTTGAAAATAATGTTCCTGTCAACAAGAAAACACTATAGTCAAGCTTCGTGAACATATTTACTTTTAATTCCTGTTGTTTATACACAAAGAAGGAAAGAAAATCAGGAATCTGTTGGCACCTTTCAGACTTACAAATCTTATTAAAAGGCATAAGTTGTCATTAGCTATGTGAAAGCTTCTGCTATTTGGCTACTATAGGCTAACAACAGCTCTCTTACAATTTCCTGAATGGTTAAAAAACAAAGGCATTCAAACAAATTGAACAAGAAAACTACTAATAAAATAGCACCATTAAATTTATGGAGCATGACAACAATTCTGCACACAGATACCTGGAAATAAGTAGCATTTAACTCTCTTGGGCTTACATTTGACTACAGAAATGTTTAACTTGTAAAACACAGTGAGTTTTAACAAAAGATCTTTGGGAAGCTCAAACATAACCTTTAGCTTTTAATTAAAAATGCAAGCAATCTTTTAAATAACTCTTATAAGTAAAGCAAAAACAGTTATGTTGATGGAGGGGGGAAAATGACAATATCTTTATTAAGCCAACACTTTGTCACTTAGCTTTTAATTTAAAAAATGCAAGCAATCTTTTAAATAACTCTTATAGGTATAGCAAGAACACTTATGTTGATGGAGGGGAAAAAACGACAACTTTATTAAAGCCAACACTTTGTCACCGTCATGCAAATTGCTGAATATAGAGGCACAGAGAGACAAAAGTGTGTAGAACGGGGGAGGGGAATATACGATGTCTATGAATCTCAACTGATGAATGAAGAAGAGAACTTATCAAAGCTGGGGAAAAGTAGACAACTTTTGCTTTGGTATTTCCTTCATTCGCTGATTATTTTAATGGTAATATCACACATTTCCATCAGACATGGGTTCCTCCTGTTAGATTGTGCGCGGAAATAAAGGACGAGAAACGAGGAACAGTTCAGCGCCTTTTACTCTCTTGGCTGGATGCAATGCGAGTCTGCCGGCAGGATCAAAGCATGCGGCTTTTAAGGGCTGCCTCTCGCCTAGCCAGCCACTGACAGGGGTTTATTTCTCCCACCGCTAGATTAGCCAATCAGTGGCGACTATGCCAATCTGTGCTCTGTACGTTAGTACGTAACACTCTTCCCCTCTTAGTTTGTGCTTGGGCCAATCAGCCGTCAAGGTAAGTCGCGTAGTCGTGCAAGTAAACGGGGCGCCGTAAGGATCTACTGGGCCTGTGTGGTTCAGTTCCCTGGGAGCTTTCGCCTGGAGCGGTCATACCTGCTTCTGTTCCTGTGCCCGCTTGTGGAAAGACTTGGAACCGGCCGCTAGGTGCGGCAGCTGAAACTTTGGCGTCTTCGTCCTCTAGGCCCGGATGACTTCACTAGATGCTGACATGCAGGGGTAGGTGCTCGCTCTCGTCTCCCGGGCTTGAGGATAGGTTTCCCTGGTCTCTAGTCAGTAGGGCCTGGCTCGTGGCATGGTCATCTTGGTCGTGTGTTTTGTATGTTCTGCAGGGCCGAGGATTGCGTTATTCTGGGCCTTGTGCCGAGCTGCTTTGGGGTTGACCACCTCTGGTTGACAGAGCCAGGAGTCTCCAAGCCTACTCCTGAGCTGGTCAATGTGTCTGCGCCACACCTGGCCATCGTCCAGTCTAACTTGGTAGGACTTCGGCCTGGTGACAGCTAAGATGGTGGCATTCACCCACTTTGGATCCCCTTGTGAAGTTTTGGGCAAATACCAGCTCGTCTGTTTCAAGCATCCGACTCAGTTTGCTTGAGTCCAGGGGTGTCTCTGGGTGATAGTTAGAGTTCAGGCGGACTAGTTGAGACCTCAATTTCTGCCCCATCAGCAATTTAACAGGGCTTTGGTTAGTTGCCACACATGGCGTGATGAGTTGGGCCAGCAGTAACTGGTCAATTCATTCTTGCCAGTTCCCAGAGCCCATTCTCATCAATGCTTCTTTCGTTATTCTCACCATTCTCTCCGCCTGTCTGTTGCTCGCCGGATTGAATGGTGAGATGAGCATATGTCTTATCCGTAGGCCTGCCAGGAATGACTCCATGTGCTTGGCTGTCAGCTGGGGCCCGTTGTCTGACACCAGGACATCCGGCAGGCCATGGGTTGCAAAAATTCTCCTTAGTACCCATATAGTGGCTTCTGTGGTTGTGGTATGCATGGCTACAACCTCCAGTCATTTGGAGTAAGCATCCACGACAATCAGGAAGCTTTGCCCATCCACGGGCCCCGCAAAGTCTATGTGGATTCTTGACCATGGGACTTTGGGCATCTCCCATTCTAGTGGTTTTGTCCATGGCGGGGCTGGCTGTGTTTCTTGGCATGGCAGGCACGTCGCCACCCATTCTGTAATGTCCTGATCCAGTTTGGGCCGCCACAGGTAACTCCTCACTAGTGCTTTCATGCACACTATACCTGGGTGTCCAATGTGCAGGGTTTCCATTACTCTTTTTTGTAGGCTCTGGGGTACAACAACTCGCTCCCCCCACAATAAACACCCCTTTAGTATGGACAGTTCAGTTTGTTTATTTTTAAATGGCTTAAATTCTTCTCCTGCTTCTTCCTGTGGCTTAACACCCAGTTCATGACTCTGGACAGCAGTGCGTCTTTCGACGTATGTTCTATGATGTCTTGAGATGTGATGGGGCTGGTTTGTTCAATGTCGACCAGTAATATATCAGCCACAGGAGCAGGGTCTTCAATGATGTCAGGTGCCAGGCACCGGCTGAGGGCATCGGCATGTCCGATGCTGTTTCCCGATCTACAGACTACAGCTTGTAGCTGTAGTCTGCCAGGAAGATAGACCAACGCATCATGAGTTGGGGTGTTTGCTAGTTTTCTGCGAGTAGAGCCAGTCATGGCTTGTGGTCTGTCACAAGTTCAAATTGGCAGCCATAGAGATATTCATGGAAATGCTTGATGCCGGCCACTGCAGCAAGAGCTTCCTTGTCCAGTTTGTTGTGTTCTCACTAATCCCCTATGCATTTCCTAATCCCCATTAGCATGTCCCATCGCTGGTTGACTAACTAGCTGTGGGAAGTTTCAACCAATGTAATTGTCTGCCTGCAAGCCAGGGGAATCCCATAAAAGATGGCCAGCAGGCAGTCCAGATTACTACGAGCTGATTGCAATAAACGAGAGCTGACTGTTCACTAAGACTCGAGTCTTTCCTACGCTGCGCGATCTAACACAGTTGGCTGTAGCTCTGCTCAGCTGGTGATAGTGCTTCCACGCTGTTGGAAGTTGATGGCTGAGGACAGCCCCCACTCCGAAAGGTGACGCATCACATGCTAACTGTAGGGGGAGGGTCTCGCTATATTGCATGAGGACATTGTTTGATGATAGCAAGTTCTTTATGGTAGCAAACACATTGGCTTCCCTCTGTCCCCAAGTCCACGTGGCCATCTGCCCCAGGAGCATGTGGAGAGGCTCAGCAACAGTCACCTTCTGTTTTAGAAAAATGGCATAGAAATTGAATAAGCCCAGAAATGCTTGCAACTCCGTCTTATTTTGGGGGGTTGGAGCTTCTTTAGTGGCTTTTATTTTTTCATATGTGGGGTGAATGTGGATCCCATCAATTAGGAATCCCAGGAACTCTACTTTGGGGACCCCTATTTTAAATTTGTCCCATCTCACTTTGAGGCCCCTTTGTTGGAAGAGGCTTAGTCCTTCGTGCAGCCTGCTTGTGAGTTGTTCTTTTGAGTCCCCCGAGATAAGGACATCGTTGACCTATGGAATTACTCCAGGAATGCTATGTAACAACCATTCCGTCATGCTCTGGAACAGTCCCGGGGACATGGTTACCCCAAATTGCAGGCGGTTACATTTAAAAGCCCCTTTATGCCTAACGATTGTCTGGGCTTCTGCGGTGGCAGCGGCCATAGGCAATTGCTGGTACACTTGGGCCAGGTGTAGTTTGGTGAAGATTGTTCTTTTTCTGAGTGAGTGCAGTAGGTGTTGCACTACGGGCAATGGGTAAGCGTTTGGCTGAAGGGCCCTGTTAATGGTGCTCTTATAGTCAGCGCAAACCCATATCGAGCCATCTGACTTCATCAGGGTTACGATAGGGGTCTTCCATGTGGCGTGGTCAACTGGTTCAAGGACCCCTTGGGCAACTAATTTATCCAGTTGTTCATCCACTTTTGGTCCGAAAACAGCCCATATACGTATGCCATTCTTCCATCGTCAGGTCGAAAATTGCTGGTGCGGGCAAGGTGTGAGTGGCCATCCTCAAGGTTTGGCCGGGCAGTCAATGCTTGCTTCAAAAATGGCCATGGATGCCACAAGATGCCTTTGTTCAGTAGTCCTTCACCTTTGTCACCACTGTTAGATTGTGTGTGGGAATAAAGGACGAGACACAAGGAACAGTTCAGCACCTTTTATTCTCTTGTCTGGATGCAATGCGAGTCTGCCAGCAGGATAAGGCAAGCCGCTTTTAAGACCTGCCTCTCGCCTAGCTGACCACTGACAGGGGTTTATTTCTCCCGCCACTAGATTAGCCAATCAGCGGCGGCTATACCAATCTGTGCTCCGTACGTTAGTATGTAACACAACCGGTTCTATCCAGTTCTATAGAGTAGGTAGTAACTCCGCGATAACATCACGGAGCCAGTTCCTTCGGTGTTTTCATGGGTGCTGCCATTTTGGATTTTGCTTCTGTGCATGTGCAGGAGCTATTTTGTATTGCCACTCACGCACTTTGCGCGCGCGTGCTCGAGGCGCAACCCTGAGCGAACTGGCAGTAAGAAGATTCAGAACCCACCTCTGATTTTGATGAAATACCAAAAGAAGTGGGGCCTTATTAGCCTCTCTTCTTTTGGCAAAGCACAGAGCGCTCAAGAATTCGACTGGTGATCCGCCAAATGATAATATCATAACTCATCTTAAGCAAAAGTGTGCAGCTGTGTTGATAGTGCATTTCCACTGTATTTTAAAGCAAATAAATTCTAAACCTTTTAAATGCAATCATTTTATAAGGTCCAAGAATATAGAAAATTATTTCACAACTGCAGCTGTGCCCCCACAACTGCTTTTAGCAATTGGAATTTTTCAATTTTCTGTCCAAATCGATTGGAGTCTAGATGGAGCAAGGCTCCCTTTTCAAAGCTTGGGATTTGCCAAGAATTTACACACTGAGCACAGAAACAGTAAAATATGTAATCTGCCACTATCTCCTGCAGACTGGGAAAGGAAAAACATTGGTTTTTTTTGCCTTTTTCCTGGCAATAACATTTGATTTTAGCCTTGATCCATGGCAGTCAGTAGGCCAGAAAAAGGGCTGAAGGGGTGTCTGTGTGATAAAAGAGCTAAATAATAGCTAAAATGTGTTGTCTGCTGAGAGTAGACAGAAAGAAAGATTGCAAGACAGAAATCTTTAGAGGGTAAGAGAATTGCAGACTGAAGCATAAGTCACTGGAACAGGAAGACAGATTGAGGGTAATTTAGCAATTTCCTCTTGTGCTGTATAATAATTGCTTTGTTGTTACAATATCCTCTTCTGAAAGGTGAAGAATACCGCAAAAAGCAGTGTCATTATCAGACTCTCTGAGAATGCAAGTCCGTTGCCCCTCTGCAGTGGCAATATTACCTCTATGTCATTCTGTAGCCAACACACGATCAAATGATAACCGGCAGTTTTCTTCCCTAATTCCTTGGTATGATAAGCGGAAACTGCAATAATTAATCATGTGATAATTTGATGTTAGCAGGGCAGATTCATGGCTAATGAAAGCAGTTATTTAAATGATCAAACGATATAGCTTCAATTATCATATTAATAATTCATTACCCTAGTTAACATACCCATTTGCCTTTGATAGAATACAGTTCAAGCAGAGGTATAGAATCTTTTCTCGGGTACTCTGTATGGCCTAGTCCTGCAAACAAGGGCATGTACAGCTAATCAAGAGAAGGGAACTATCAAATCCTCTCTGGGGAATGGGTGTGAAGATAATACAAAGAGGAAGAAGCTTGGCAGCAATTTAGTGGCTTTCCTTGGGATAAGTCTTTACTCACAATCACATCTCTAACACAGAGAAATGGCTGCTAACTCAGTAGACAGTACTATAAAGTTTTGAAATGTTCACAGTGGATGGGATTCAGCCAGTTCGCACCTATTCAGGAAAATAGGTTGTTAAGTAGTTCAGAGAACCAGTTGTTGGAAGAAATCTTCCCCCCCCCCACTTTACAGGACTAATCCCGTAAGGAAGGCAGGAAGGAAACATTCTGATGTTGTATCTAGGGCAATCTTTATTGCTCTGGTTACAGAAACTGCCTCTCTGGTTAACCCTTATTACATTGTAACAGCTAAGGCGAAGAGCCCATCAACGTGAGTGATGTTGAGTTGGCCATGCCCACCCAGTCACATGACCACCAAGCCATGCCTACCCAGCTGGTCATTAGGGCAGAGAACCGGTTGTTAAAGTATTTGAATCTCACCACTGTGGACAGGGATGCCTTCAAAATATTGTTGATTTCTGGTAACTGCCTGGACAAATTCCTGCAGTGTTTGGAAGTGTTTGCCATTGCCTTCTAGAAATATATATATATATATATAAACACACACACACAGACACAATAACTGGAAAGATACCATGCTATAGGAAAAGGTTGTGGTTATTATTCTGCCACTTATGGACATTTTGCATAAAAAGAATAAAAGGAACTTGTGACTTATGGTTTTGATTAATAGGCAGATTGTAGAAAGAAGAACCATATGATGCAACTTGAGATAGAGAGTTCAAAATATATTTGCATTATAACTGCATAACATTGTAACTGCTGTGAAGAATATTGAAAGCCACTTTTTTATACTTGGGTTCTTTTCTATTTTTAATTTATTTTTTTCTTTGCTTGCACTTTTCTTTTTTCTTCAATTTCCTTTGCTTTAGTTTGCATTCGCTTTGATCTTGTTTAAAAATTGTAATAAAAAGTACGTACGTAAAAAATGGAAAGATTGTGAATATTATTCTAGATCCAACTTATTGTACACTTACAAGAAAAGGCTAGCATGTCTGAGACATATTAGCTAAGAAAAAGACAACTTAGAAAGGGATACGATTGAAGTTGATAAATTCATGTGTGGTTTCCAGACAGTGGCCACAGGGGATTTGCTTTTCCATTCTGCTCAAATACCAGAGGGCATCCTATAAAAATGGAAGCAGTGGCTTCTACTGGATAACATGCCTGCCCCAGAGGTGGGTTCCTACTGGTTTGGACCAGTTCTACCGAGTAGGCCACTGGTGACATCATGGAGCCGGTTCTATTGTTCTGTGGGCGATGACATCTTTTTTGGGAATTTTTTTTTAATTCGGATTTTTTTTCTTCTGCGCATGCGCAGAAACTGAGTTTCCTGCACTGCGCATGCGTCGCCATCCTGTTTTCGGCCTTTTTTTGAGGGGGATTTTTCAGGGTTTTTTTTAACTGCGCAAGTGCGCATGCACAGGGTGCATGTTCACGTGCGTGAAGTGCACCCACGCAGTGCAGCAGGCAGCGAACCACCAGCAAGGTAAGTTTAGAAGCCTGTCCCATCAAGTCCAGCAGTCTGTTCACACAGTGACCAACCAACTGCCAAAAGAAGCCAACTAGTCTCCCAGAAGGCAGCTTTCCAAGGCAGTCATAATGTCACCAAGGTGCTTGATCCCCATGATTGCCATGGATTGGTCCAACTCTTTCTATGAAGCCACCTGAGCCTTTAGCCAGCACTACAACTTGTGGCAATGAAGCTGACTAATACAAAAAGTGGAGTTCATTGCCCAGGAAGTGGCTATCTCAGCCATCGTATCACCCATGTTGAGCCATTCAGGGTATCATTCAAGAGAAGTATCAGTTAAAAGAAATAATATTTGGTGAAATATTACATAGGAAATTTGAGTGAAGATCTTAACCAGCTCTTAAATAAGTCTGATTTAAATAGCTCTCTATAATTTTGTAACAGCAACTAAGTAAGCATCCACAAATATCATCATCTGTTCTTATTCTGAATCTATGATTCAGTAATATACTCAGCACATCTCAGACCATTTTTAGATCCACCTCCTCCATCACCAAGAACCAGTTTAGTGTAATGGTTAAAGACAAGTTAGGAGACTGTGAGTTTGTGTGAGTTGGAATAAAAGTTTCCAACTCTATCTCCTTGAGTACAGGTTCCCCACAGGGCTGTGTCTTGAGTCCACTACTGTTCCAGAGGTGGGTTCCTACCAGTTCGGACCAGTTCTATAGAGTAGGTAGTAAACCTAAGGAGTAGTTCGCAGAACCGG
>JANHFT010007275.1:275229-286160 GCA_032467955.1 Pseudoxenodon macrops
AGGAAGGAAACATTCTGCTGTTGTTTCTAGCCTAATCTTTATTGCCCTGCTTACAGAAACTGCCTCTCTGGTTAACCCTGATTACATTCTAACAGCTAAGGCGAAGCGCCCGTCAACGTGAGTGACGTTGAGTTGGCCACACCCACCAGTCACATGACCACTGAGCCACGCCCACTCAGCTGGTCATGAGGGCAGAGAACCGGTTGTTAAATTATTTGAATCCCACCACTGCTTGTGACCATTTTTCTCACTTAACAACCGTTGCAGCATCCCCATGTCACGTGATCAAATTTCAGACACTTGGCAACTGATCTATATTCACGACGGTTGAAGTGTCTCCCAGGGTCACGTGATCCCCTTTTGCGACGTTCTGGCGCACAAAGTCCACGGGGAAGCCAGATTCACTTCAAAACCGTGTTACTCATTTAACGAGCGCAGTGATTCACTTAACAAATGGGGCAAGCAAAGTCGTAAAATGGGGCAACACTCATGTCACAAATTTCTCACTTAGCAACATCAATTTTTGGGTCCAATTGTGGTTGTAAGTTGAGAAGTGCCTGTACTAAGTCCTCAGTTTTCATTTTCCTCAATAAAAATGAATCGGAACACAGAATAATTAGGTTAAAAGGGACTTTGGAGGTCTTCCAGTCCAACCCCCTGCTCAGGCAGGTAAACATATTAAATCTAGCAGTGACATAATAAAAGGGTGGAATCAGCAGAATTTGATCGTCTGGCTGTTTACATCAGTGTAATTACATCAGTGTTTATATGTTCCCATACATAAAAACGAAGAAAAAGTTTCCACTGTATTTTTTTCTTCTTCTTCTTCCTCATAACAATGGCTGACAGAAGCATCAATGCTCCTGCCTTATGTTATGACCGCTCCTCATTCGGTCCCTCCCCCAAATACATGCAACATTCCACGATGCTCTGAAAACAAACTAAAACGCCATAACCGTCATCCAGAAAAGAACACAAACCCAGTTTGAACGAAAGTCGTCTATCCTGCCCAGTTCCTTGAACAGGCCCTGAAATCCAGGAAGGCAGATCGGTTACCGTATGGCAGGGTGTTGTCAGTTCTTCAGAAGGGATCAATGGTTTGATAGATCAGAGCTGGCACCTGCTGAATTTGCCGATTATTCAACTAGGCGCAAAACTAGTTGTTCACGGCTGGTTTCCTGCAAAGGGGGAAAATGTTACCCTTGAGAGCATCTTCAACCCATCAAGACAGGTGTTACACCAACCCAGAATTAACTGCACCCAACCTAATGTTGGCCTTCCATCCAACCTTTTTATTTATTTATTTATTCAAGAAAATATGTATAGCTAACTCAGTGACTCTGGGCAGCTTACAAAAGTGAAAACCCAGAATAACAGGGATCGGAAGGGGCTTTTGAGATCTTCTAGTCCAACCCTTGCTCAGGCAGGAAACCCTACGCCTTTCCCGGCAAATGGTTGTCCGACGTCTTCTTAAAAGCCTCCCGCGTTGGAGCACCCACGACTTCTCTTGGAGGCAAGCCGTTCCACCGGTTAATTGTTCTCGCTGTCAGGAAATTTCTCTGTAGTTCTAGCTCGGATCTCTCCTTGATTAGTTCCCATCCGTTGCTTCTTCTCCAAACCATACAACACCTCACTCCACCTGGTGACAACTAGGTGGCTTCCTAACGGTTCCATCCGATTCTATAGAGTAGGTAGCAACTCCGCGGTGACGTCACGGAGCCTGTTCTGTCGGTGGCTCCGTGGGCGCCGCCATCTTGGATTTGGGGGTGATTGTAATGAAAAAGAGGCCACCAGTTTTATAAATACCAAAATGTCGAAACACGAAGCGATGTTTTTTTCCCCCCCCTGAGTCTGAAATCATTTTTAGCAAGCTGGAAAAGCCGTTGGGTCAAAAGTCTACATGTGTTTTTAAAGGTTAAATGAATAGCTAGAATTTTCTGTTAATTTAAGGAAAGACTTTTTAACTCTCTCTCTCTCTCTCGTTTTCTTCTTGCTCCTCAGAATGTTATGGAACAATTCAATCCAGGGCTGCGGAACTTAATAAACCTGGGGAAAAACTATGAAAAAGCTGTTAGCGGTAAGTCTCCCTTACACGTTTCATGTGCCTGGTCAAATATTTTAATTTTGCAGTTTGAAAATCTAAGGATTAGTTTGCCTTGCAGTGACATACAGCTACTCCTTGACTTACAACGGAGCCCGAGATTTCTGCTGCAAAGTGAGATGGTCGTTAAGTGGGTTTTGAGCCATTTTATGACTTTCGATCCATAGTTGTCAAGGGAATCCCTGCAATTGTTAAGTTAGTCACACAGTTGTTAAGTGAATCGGGCTTCCCCCCATCGACTTTGCTCATCATTGACGGAAACCAGCTGGGAAGGTTAAAAATGGAGATCTCCTGACTCAGGTCCTAAATAAGTGCTAGTTGCCAAGCGCCTGAATTTTGATCACGTGGCAACGGGGATGCCGCAACAGTCCTAAGTGTGAAAACTGGTCATAAGTCCGTTTCACTGCCGTTGTAACTGTGAATAGTCACTAAACAAATCACTGTAAACCGAGGACTCCCTGCATGTGTGTAAAATGCCTGCAGAAATCAGCCATTTGGGGTAAACGCTTAAGAATGTTGTTTTTTTCCAAACGAGGAATTCGAATGGTCAAAATTTTGAGACTGAAAGCTCGACCATCTTTGCAAGTTCCTCGTTCCGTCCATAAATATTTGGTCTATTCTCTGCCATCATCCAGTAGAGCTTTTATGAGGCTTGTAAAAAAAAGTAAAAAATCAACTGGTCATCCGAGAGAAACATCCAGGTGACCAGCTATGAAATATTGGCAACCAATATATTCATTAGTAATAGGGAAAGTACTATGAAAGCTTTTCAAAGGGGTCTTTGTTTTGCACATAATCTTTGTAGGTTCAAACAGTTAATGTCTCCTGTTGATCTGGACTAGTGGTTTTTTAATCAATAATTTTCATTTTCCTCCTGAACACATTCCCTAAATTTCCCCAGTGCTGGTATGGATGTGTGTATGGCAGTACTTTTGAACTATTGATTTTCTCCTCTTTTTTTCTTTTGAATGGTAAACTAGTGCAGTGTTGCCGAACCTATGGCACATGTGTCACAGGTGGCATGGGGAGCCATATCTGAGGGCATGCAAGGCGTTGCCCTATGTCAGTTGCAGCGTGCATACACGTGCTGGCCAGCTGATTGTCAGCCTTCTGGAGGATGGGGGAGGCCATTTTTCCCTCCCCAGGCTTCAGGAAGCCTTCAGGAAGCCTGGAGAGAGTGAAAAATGGCACAACGGGCCAATGGAAAGTTCAAAGGCTTCAGTGAGGCCTGCGCAGATGCACGGGGGGCAGCGCGCACATACACATGCATTTTGGGTGTAGCCGTGCATGCCCTTTTGGCACCTGAGTTGAAAAAGGTTAGCCATCACTGAACTAGTGCTATAAATGAACTATTCCTGTACTATACAAAGCAAAGAAATATGCACAATGTCAGGAAATGTTTTAGTTCCCAATGAGAAGTCAAAATGGTAGTGAGGTAATTGAAGGGTTATACTCAGCATTATCCCAAAGCTCTATTAACATGTACAGGCCACAGCATTTTAAATAAATGCTATGGAATATGGGGAAAGACTTTGCTAAGTAAAGTGCTGGGTAATACACTAATGTATAATGTGCTGCATGATCCTTCATGTTTTAAAACGTATTCCTGTACTGGAAAAAAACAATGCTTCCTCGGTACTAAAGACTTTTACCACGGGAGCATCCTTATTTAAGGTATTCTCCTACATTATCTACCTGCTCCTATTACTGATCACTGCATTGCAAATGAGACTCAATTAAAACATAATCATAAACCATCTGTTCTTATTACCCATAATTTGTATGGGTGCTAAAAGAGATACACATTTTCAGACACAGGTTGCTGAGATGCTAGCTGTTCTGCTACTTATTGACCAATCTATCTCATTTGGCAATATTATGAGCACACACCTGATGAGGTTCATTCCTCATAAATACTAAATGAGAATTTAGACTGGATGTCATTACTGAGAAGTAATGTGCCCTTGGTAGATATTATGGTCGTTAGAGGGTACATCCCAATTTTTAGTACATAAGATGTCATAGTCACAGGTCCATAATTTCATTATTGGGTTTCCCATTCTATATTGTTCCTCTAGCCATTCTGAAATGTAACCTGGACATTTAGTGGTCTTAGAAGACGCTAACTTCTTGCTACATTTTATTTTACCAGTGGATCTTCTGGTGACGCTGGTTGTTTGCCTTTTGCCTCCTTGTCCAGTGTCTCTTGCCCTCAAGCCAAACACTCCAAATTGCTTCACTTTCTTCTGTCTTTCAGGAAGCCTTTTTAATGAGGCTCTGAGCTAAGCCAGGGTGCCTACAGGTCAGTAGTGTTACATCAATTCTAATCTAGAATTGCAAATATTTTCTCATGGCAAACAAGTTGCATGGCAATAACAATGTGACTCTTGACGATATATAATTGCATGGCAACCTATTCAATGTGCAAGAAACACGTGAACATGCCAAAATGAGTCCCAGCTCCATACTGTGAAGATATAGGTTGGCTCTCTTTTCATCTGTGCCAAAGATCTTGTCTTTTTTTTTTTAATAATTCCCTTTTATGGAAGAGTCCAGCTCACTGAAAACATTTACTAAAGATCTCTCTTCTAACATCTAGACCACTAAGTCAGTTAAATCTGATTGGGCTGACTTTGGCTCAATAGGGACTGCATTGCTTTTTTCTAAAACCTCAAAATCCTCCAACTGGAACCAGCTCTGAAAGATGATGTATTAGAGCAGGGGTGTCAAAACTCGAGGCCTGGGGGCCAGATCCAGACTGTAGGGTGCTTAGATCTGGCCTGCAGGGCCGCCTTGGAAAGAGTAAAGGATTGGCCTGTGGTGCCTCTGCCAGAGAAAACGGGCTCCCAATCTCCGTTTTCAGCTGGGACAGCCTCCTGCAACCCTCTATCAGCAAATATGGAGCCCTCCCGAGCTCCATTTTCACTGGCAGAGGGCTGCAGGAGGCTGTCCCAGCCATAAATGAAGAGTGGGACTCCATTTTCTCTGGCAGAGCACTCGGGCCACCATAGGCACCCCTGATCTGAGTGACATCAAACTGGCCACGCCCCACTGCCCCCTCCTACCGAGGTTAATCACAAGCCTGATGCAACCCTCAATGAAATCAAGTTTGACACCCCTGTGTTAGAGCATGCAGGCTGGGGAATTCTGGGAATTGAGGTCCACTCATTTTAAGTTGCCATGGTTGCAAAATGCTGGCTTAGAGGACAGACAATTACCTGCTATAAGCTGTGAGCCATTCACTTGCATTATTGGCATATTCAAGCTCAAATCAACAACTGTCTAATTACAGTCTGAAGAAGGAGGGGGAAGAAAATTGCTGCTATTGTTCAAGGATTCTTAAAAAGTTAGGAATCAGAAACCTATTCAAGCCATCCAGTGAGCTACTACGGTAGTAAATCTTAATTTAACTTTACCTTACCCCTGATGCTAAGAAATGCATTTCAGCCATTCTAAATAGTATTTAAGATCCATAAATCTGTCTTTCTGACATAAAATGCATCAGGAACTAAATTAGGATCACCGAGAAGCCTCTGGTCTCAACCTCCTCATTCACAGTAAGAATTCCTGACCTTACTACAACGTGTGTGACAAATAAACGACATGTGTGAGAGTGGGGTGGTTGGTAAGAATCATTTCTGCAGGAAGGCAACCTTATTCTTCGTTTCTTATATGCCAGGCTGTTTTGTACCAGTGTAACCACAGCTCTTTCCTATCTGCAAAATGGTGTCAAAGAGCATAAATGACTATATGTTCTACAAGCCAGTGGTTTTGGCAATGAATAAGTCTGCATTATTATGGACTTTCTTAATTTAGGACGCATGCCTTTGTGGCAGTTTCCTCCTGCTGGAGTGCTTCTGGGCACCTGCGAAGAATGGCACAGATCTCTGCTGCTATCCCAATCTCTCTGCTTGCACTGATCTGCAAGCAAGAAGCAGAGACGAAAACTGAGTGCTGGAAGGAGCAAGGAGGCAATAGAATGAGTCACCGATCAAGACAAATAGCCTACGGGTTGCTAAAATAAAACTGATGACAGCTATCCTTATGGTGCAGTAGAATTGGCAGCTATGGGCACCTGTATTGCTGGATCTGCTAAGGACCAGGAAAGAAGCATGGCTTTAAATGATCAGTAAGATATATTCTTGTCCAACTTGCCAAAGGTGCCATTTTCTCATAGTTTTGTTGCTACAGACTTTATTAGCTGAAGCAAAGTTCAGAGCAACAGATACAATCACTACCCTCACCCAGATAAGCAAACACAGAGGGATAGAAGGATCTCCTTCTCACGCACAAAAAAACATAGCAGAAAATTATACCTATAAGATTAACTGCTGCAATTTGCTTAATGTCAATTCTTCATCAGTACCACTTGGATGTGATGCCTCGCCTGCTGTGCCAAATAGAATGCTTGATTTGTCTATGTTCTTTTTTTCATGCGAATTAGATGAGACAAAGACTGTAATTCAGTGGTCAATTACAGGTTTGCATGCAAAAATTAACTGGTGTTCACTTGTCAAATTACATGTTTTGCAGGCCAAAAAAAATCATCCCAAGATCTCCAGCAAAAGATAAAAATATTCGCCAAACATTATTATGTTTGGCGAATATTTGTGGTGAAACAAATATTTGCCAAACATAATAATGTTGGATTCAGGCATCTTGTCAGCTATGGATTACTTAACTACAATTTTATAAAGAAGCCACAATTGGCCTTTGCTCCAAGGAACATTCTCATCCTATGCTATTGTTAAGAGTTTATCCCTTGACAGAATTTGGTGAAGAAAAGGAAAATTGATGACATTAAGTACCTTCTCTCCAAGACCTCCTACCAGACAGTGCCAGAGGATCTCACCTGGGTTCAATGAGGAGTTATGAGTTGTTCTATTCTCCTTCCTTTACTCACAAGTAGAATGTGAATCTGGATTATAAATTTCCAGATGATGAAATGCTTTTATGTGCATTCAAACATATGTGACTAGAAGCCCTGTGGATCTCATCTCAGTAAATGGGACTCAAGAATGCTGAAGAGACAACTGGACAAAATCACTGTACGCTTCAGAATTTCCAAGGTCTTTTCATGTGGTAGAATAATTTAAAAAAAAAGATGGGAAGGAAAAATATTGTTGAGAGCATACAATTTTAGATGGATTAGGGGAATAGACTGTGTGGTTGAAAAGATTTCACATATGCTTCTCTCAAGATTTATAGAAGGAAATGACCACATAATTGTTTTCCTCAGCATACACCATTTTGGGGCATGCAGCTCTTGTACTTTAAAATTATTTACATTTTTTAAGGCGTATATAATTCTTGCTACGTGGAAAGTACAATACTGTTCAGAAGAAAATGGGAATACAGCTCTGATTGACGCTTTCCTTTTTCTTCATATTCTAGCTTTAAATGGAGCAGAAAACAACATAATCTCAAACTTATTAAAATTGGAGACAGAGTAGTTTTACCAATTTGGCAAAGTGTAGCTATCAAAACATTAATTCTATCTTAACGGGCACCAGAAAAACAATACAAATCTAAGCTTTTGTTCCACATCCATGTGGAATCGTTTCTACAGTTGGTCCTCTGAACTTTGTGGTTTAGTGAGGAATGCAGACTACAGTATAATCACAGAAAACAAACTCCCTTGAGCAAAGCAGGAAAAGGTGGGCTGTACGCAGGAGATGAAGGACAAATCCAGGAGCTGGAAAGAAACAGAGACAGATAGGCAGAAGCAACAAAAAAAAAAAAAGGTGGGTGTTGTTGATCTCTAGATAAATGCCAAGGGAATCAAAAGGCAGATTCTCTGAAAACACACACTCGCGCGCACAAATCATGTAGAGACAGAAGAAAATAGCTGACATGTTCTGTTCTTTTTTAATGGCACGCTTAGGTTGCCTTGAACACACGGTTTTTAAAGGACATCCTTTGCTTAGATAATAATATATTTAATAATATATTTACTTATTTTAAAGGTGGAACAGACAAGAAACATTCTATGCACCCCTTTACATTCTCCCATCCTGTGCTTTACAAGTATCATTTCCTTGATATTTTGGGGCAAGGGGGGATAATGTTAAGTTTCTTGGTAAAGGTGATTCTTTTAAAAAAAATGAACATGCCTAGAATTTCATATTTAAGAATTACATCATTATCATAACAGCAGCCTATATCTATATAATCAAACAGTGAAGCGAAAATCTCCCTCTACATATTTATGAGGATTACATCCTGCAATAAAGTGGATTTGGAGGAGAGGAGCATTATCTATTATCAAATGGTCAGGATAGAGCTATATTTTAGTTTCCTAAAAATACGTTGCAATTCTTTCACATCTTTGTCTTCCCTGCCTCTGAAATTAGAGTAATCAGGACAAAACTGCATACCTAGGGACTCTTATACTGTTACAAGGACAATGTCTCCAAATCTGATAAAAAACCATGCTGGTTTAATTTAAGTAAATTAATTTAAGTTTCCATTGCCATCTTTCCAACTAGCCTATGACTCTATATTCTCTAGTAATCTCCCAACCAAGTAATAATGAGCCCTGACACATTTAGGTTCTGTACCAAGGGCAGCCAGATGTTGCTACCTAATAAAGCAGTAGTTAAGGTCCTAATTAAGGGATAGTTAATTTGTGATAAGCAATCAAGAATTATGAGAAAAGATGAAAACAAGGTCCAATTAATTTCATATTCTTTTTTTAAAAATTTAGCTTTTAGCAGCTCATCTAGCTAAGCTTGGTCCACCAGTGAAATATGGTACCCTCATCCAAAATTGCCAGTCAGGATAAACCAGAAAGCAAACATGTCCTAGATATCTAGATATATCATCAAGTTAATTATGAATTCCCTGGGCAGAATTTGTGGGGGGGGGAAGAAAGAGGGGGACAAATATTGTGCTGATGCTGATACAATGTTGGTTTTGTCCATTATACATGCATTATATAAAAAGGGAGGTGTCTTCATTGCATCATTGACATGTTTGTTTCATCGTTGACAAATCAATTGACAAATTGATCCTGTAGGTACGTTTGAATATAATTATAATTCACCTATCCTAAATTTAAAACACCTTAGACCAGGCATGTTTTTGATATCACATAATATCTTGGAAGATGTAGAATTTTGGATGTGGTGAAATCAATTCAAATTACATCTTTGAAAGTAAAGCTATTTGTCATCAATAGACATTGGGGCAATCTAATAATATTTTCTTGTTAATAACTCTGGATGGAATCATGTTCCCTCCTGAAGGAGTTGATAGGACTTAAGATTTTTCCTGAACATTCTGGTCTGAAGCAAGCCTGAAAATTCCTGCTTAAACAGCAGAAGATTTTCTCCAGCCTTAGCTATCTGGATCAACATCCCATGAAACAGTAAAATGTCCCTGGACCTCAATTCAGCTGGAGTATTGCAATGTACTTACATGGAGTAAGCTTTGGCGGCAATACACGGTAGAAGCTACAGCTGGTACCAAATGCAGGGCCCAGACGCTTGGCAAGCCACTACATCGAATTAAAATAATAATGATCCTAAAATTGCTACATTGAATCAAAGTGCTTTTATCAGCTCCTTTATGAAAAGCAGCAATTGCCATGATTGTGCCATCAGGATTATCATTCTGGAGCAATCAGATTTGACATGCCTATCTATAATCTCAGAGGTTCTCCTTACTACCAAATACCACATGCAAAAACTAGTATCTGGAGGAGACCAGCTAGGAGAATAAAAATAAGCCCCATCAGTCTTAGCAATTTTGTCTTGGAAAGTGAAGGCTGAGACTAAATATGCAAATAAACTTGTAGATCATAATGCCAGATAGATGTTCATTTGGATCAGTGATGGGGTGCTGCCAGTTCCGACCAGTTCGCCCGAACCAACGGGAATTTGCCCCCGCTCACTAAACTAGCAGTGATGTCCAGCCGGCTACTTCCCTGAACAGTTCCTCCCACTGAAAATAGGTGCTCTGGCTTCAAATCTGTCAAAAAACAACCCTCTGTGCAGAAGTGACGTGGGCGCATTTCCAACGTGCACTTCCAATGTGACCCGAATCAGTACGGAAGGTAAGACCCTTGATTTGGACCCTCTCCTGTCCTCCCTTCTTTGGGAACCTGGAAATCTCCAATTTGCCACAGTTACTTCTTTAGTCCAAATTAGAGATCTCCATCCAATTATCAGCTTTAGCACAATTCTGAATTTTAAATCCATCGCATGATATGGTGTTTCAAGTCAAAACCTCTTCCAAAGCTGGTAACCTTAGTTTATTTTTTTCAGATGTAATATGAAATTATGATAAAATGGAGGACAGAAAAGACATCTCAGTTTATTAATCCAAAATGTGGTTAGACAAATATGTCTGCAAAATACAAAATGCTGTCCAATTTTTAATAGTCCATTCATAGAAGCATACTCTGTACATGGAGGTGGGGGGGTGGGGAAACCTTTGAATATTTTAATTTATAATCTTAAAAAGCAGCCCAAAAAAAAATCAACATTTATTCACATATGATTTTGCCCAGAATATGACAGGCAATCCACACAACTGTTTTTCCATCAGATAATCACTGTTAGAGGGGGAAGGAGAACAGTCATAGCACATCTTCATGTTAAAATATTGAAAGCTGTCAACTTAAATATGATAGGATGTCTAATGAACCATTAATGACATATTTTCTTCATTTGCATCTTAAGAATGATCCTTAGTCTGGAATGAATCTCCTCTGGATATTGCTGCTGTAAAGAGAATGCAGAATAACATTGGTTAGATTAACCAAAGCAATCAATTTATAGTTTATTAAACATAAGAAGAGATTGGGGGGGGGGAAATAAATCAATAT
>JANHFT010007275.1:364891-376480 GCA_032467955.1 Pseudoxenodon macrops
CCGCCCCTCTCCCCGCCCCCAAAAAACCTTCAGTGGGTCTTGCTAGTCTGACATCTGCCTATATCTGCCTTAGATGTTGCAATATAAACATTAAAAAATAGTGGACAATATTTTGATTATGGAATTGCATAACTGGATTGAGTTATCTCTTGTGATGATGGGGAATATTCTAGCTTCTTAACTTAGTTATCATAGTTTAATGATGTTTCTAGAAAACTAGAAAAGAGGTGGTAAATGTGAAAATTGTTTTTCTAATAGAGAAGGTTCTTTGACGTGCTTCTTCTGGCTCGCCCTTCAAGTCCCAAAAGATCGGCATCTGGAGGTGACAGTGGAAGAAGTAAAAGACACACTCTATAATGAACTTCTTACCAGCTTCAACAGAACAGGTTACCTGTCTTATCAGAATGAATACAAAATTGATCCAGAATCTTTAATTTTATTGGGTAGGTACTAACTATATATCTTCCCTTAATATTTCTAAGAAAGCAGCTTCCAAATTTGAAATTCAGACTGATACTGGGGGGGAGGGGAGTGCAATGAAGTCATGTAGGTTGGGATCGCATATCGATATACCTACTGTATTGCCAATGAAGAAGAAATAATCTTCAAGAGCAATTAATCTTGTAAAACATGTCTTCTCTAGAATAAACCACATTGAAAAATTATTTTTAAACCAAAATAATTGTTCCTGGATGCTAGATTACACATGCTAAAAGGTATACACAGGAGCCTGATCCAACCGAACATCCCATTGAAGACAGTAGAAAAATCTTCTATGTATTTTATATTTATCTGGTGGTCTGATAAATTTGAACATTTTGGCCCTTTTGAGCCATTGGAATAAGTGAGAAAGCACTACAGGTTTCCCTTCTTTTATGACAAGGCTTATATCTTTGAAAAGGCATCATTATTTCCAATTCTTTGAATTTCCTTATATGGATCCCTGTATGGTATCATCAAACGAGTAGCATTGTTGCTTTCTACTAGTAGTACTGTCTGAAGATGAAGAGAGCTGGATCTAGCTCTAGGGTTTAGGTCTTTTCAAGTTGTTTGTATTAATTCAAAAAAAATAAGTAGAAATGTTTCCAAGGAGAAGAGAATTTGAGAAACTCAAGGATGGATTGTGGGCCAATAAATTGGTTAGAGTGCTACATTGATAATGGAGGTGTCTTTTCATTCAGGAAGAGATGATAAGATCTTTATCACTTGTGAGGTGCAAGTGCAAGGTGACACTTGCTTTTTACCTAAAGAGCAGCTGAAAACTTTCATATTTCAGATATTAACCCCTCTGTGCAAATTAGACTTGGACACCAATAGCCTCACCAGAGCCTACGCTAAATTTATCACCAAAAAAAATCGGTGGATCTTTTTTTCCAGAATTTTTCTTCAGAGGAAGAAACAATTCTCCAACAAAGTTGTAGGAAAACAACTCCCCCCTTTAATCTTAATAGCAAATGGAAGTGTTATTTACCTCACTTTCTTTAGACTGGATTGCAGCATGAAAAGCCCAGGAGAAATGATTGCGCACTGAAAGTCGAGGTACTTGCACAAGCCTGTGGCCATTTCACAACCGAGTAGAACCTCACACTCCATGAGTGAGCATTTCTGCAGCACTCTCATCTCCTTTGCTGCTTTGCACGCAGAAAAAAAATTGAACAGGGAGAGCGAAAGAGAGGGAGAGCGAAAATGAGGCACTTGATCTCCTTGCTGGGCTTCCCGGGTGATCTGCAGTGTTCTAAAAGAGTGGGAAAGGCCTTGCCCTTTTTCTTTCTTTTTTTACTCAGAACTAGAGAGTTGGTCCTTATCTCCAGATCTGCTTTGAATGTTTGTCACAGATTTATTTTGCAAGGAGGCTTGTGCAAGGCTGACGGTTGCATTAAAATACCGTAACTCTATTATTCCTCTAACCACTTTTTATACCAACACACAGAAATCTAGCAGCGTTCTATCTGAAAGTTCAGATAAAGTACACAAATGATTAATCTTCTTTCTAGAATGTTATAGTTGTGTGCATTTTCCCCCCTCCCTTTTTATTCATGCTAAGCAACCAGGGACCTCCTTAATTGCCTTTTGCCTGGTTTCCCTTGTCAAAATAGCTGATATTAAAGACTAATGGATAGTATTTTTTACTTTACTTACCTAAACCATTTTCTTTCTATTTTTTTCCACCCTCTTGCTTCAGTGTTGCATACTCTCAAGTTCTACAGATAGGTTTTGCAGTGCACCCTGTAGTGATTTATCAATGCATTTGATAAATGTGTTTATCAATACATTTCTTAGTGAGTGTCAGGATGCTCCTTCAATCCATCCTTCAATGCTCCTTCCAAAAAGGAATTTGGTAGCATTAATTACAACTTGTACTGGTTTCAGCTTTAACCACTTTTATCCTCTGACACTGCCTCCCCAGGCACTCTAAGGCTGCCTAGCATGCCTGGCAGACATTTTAAATGTCTGTATGTAAATTGGGAAAGGAGGGGGCAGAATTTAATTCAGAGGTGAATGCTTCCATATTTTAACAGGCAGTGCTTCCCATATATCCTTTCAGCATTACAGTATAAATCACAGGATCTTGGGAAATTCATGAAAATACATATCTTAAGCCCAAATCTGCACATTGGAAAGAAAGCTTCAGAAATGAATTGGGATGTGATCACAAAAAGCACCAAGGCTTTCCCAAGTTATTAGGAGGACAGAAGTTACAGATGTGCAAAGAAAAGCAAAGAATGTTTTAATAAGGGTAGGAGAAAAGCTCTTAAAAAGGCAAATAAGGAGTAAACAACATATGGAACATTTCATAAGGCAATAGTGCTAAAATCTTTGGAGTCATATCATTACCTCTGGCTGTGACTATTCAGGCTTGTAAAAACAACTCTACCTTGAGATGTACCAGGTCAATATGTCTGCTTGCTTTATTCCCATAAATTCAGCAGTAGATCAGGGATGGGTTCTGGATATTTTTACTGCTGGTTCACTCAGGGTCGCATTGCGTGTACGCACGTGAAACGTGCGCACATGCATCAATCAAAAACTAGCTCCTGCGCATGCACAGAAACAAAAATTAGCTTCTGCACATGTGCAGAAGCAAAATCCAAGATGGCGCCCACGGAGCCACTGGCAGGACCAGCTCCGTGACATCATTGCCAAGTTACGACCGGTTCTATAGAACCGGATAGAACCAGTAGGAACCCACCTCTGCAGTAGATACTGGCCAACATCAAGATGGCTAAATCACTGGCCACAAGTTGCAGGACCGGCATGCTGCTCATGGGCCTGTCACTAATCTTAGGGGAAACCGACAGTTCAGGTAATGGTAGATATAAAGCCTGGCAACACTGAACCCTTGATGGCTTTTGTCAACGGAAGAATCACCTTTGACCTGCCAGTAACTTTTCCCAAAGTTTCTCAGAAATCCCCAACAGGCTGTGGCCTTTTTGGATCATGCCTTTACCAGTCACCAGATATCCTACAAGGGACAACTGCAATGTGGATATGTCCTTTGTATCAATATGCCACTTCTGCAATTTCAAAAATGCCGTAAGTAATATAATTATTATCTTTTTCAAACCATACGGCTTGTTTTCAAGTGGTGCAGCTTTTTCATCCCCAGGTTGTTTTTGCATAGCTCATGGATTCCACATGTTTTACGCAGGATATTTTTGCATGTGTTGTTGTGAAATTCCTTTCAATTTAATCTCTTTACTCGCTTCAACATTAAAAACATCAATAATAAAAACAACACAACAAACCAATGCAAATATACGTGGCTATTGTGAAGATTTCCTCATTCACAAAATGACTGTCATACTCAACCAACTTGTTAAAAGCACTGATTTACTCACATAGTTCTTGTCTCGTTTACCATACCCACCTTACCAACAGGGTGATTCCTACCATCCCTGCTTATCTTTGTCCTTTATTTGGACAAACTGACACCCTTCCACAGTCCTGGGCTGGAGCTCCATATCATGTTTATTTTCTAACAAAGTCTAACAACTTTGACATTTCAGGTCAAAGTTGTTTGGGGAAAGTGATGGAAATGGAAGCTGGCATTTTGCTCAGCAGCATGTATCTTCTTTTATATTCATATTTTTAAAGCAAAAGGTCAGATGGAAATGGGAGCCTGTGTGTGCTGAGTGAGATATCTCTGAGCATATTTCTATCCTACCACTAAAATATATTGTGACTTGACTTTAATGTAGCCCAACCCGCGAAGCTATCATTGTAGACCCTGGTTTTGAGCTTAGAATGATGTGTGAAATAACCAAATGTATCTTCAAGATAATGTGACTAACCCAATTAGCAGAATGTGTGAAGCCATCTCTCACAGTTTCCTTAAACTAATCGTAGCTACCAATCCAACAGTCATAGTAAAACCTCACATAATTTAAAGTAGGGGATGATGGCTATCTAGCTCCTCTTCTTTGGGCATCTGTTGGAGGAGGACGTTGTTTACAATGTGGATTTGCAGAATGTTTAAACTATGGTTTAGAATTAGGTCTGAACTGAAGTGTTATTGCAAGACAGAGAGGAGGAAAGTAGCCATGAATGTGACTGACGTGAACCAGAGCAAGGAACAATAGTTAGATAAGTTGTGGCATCTCATGTGTTTGTCTTCCTTTTTTTCCTTTTCCTTTTTTTTCTTTTCCACAGAATCCAGTCTCAAAGACATAATAGTGCTGAAATCCACCTTGGGTAGGCTCTTTATTTCCCCCTTCTTTTATTTATTTAATTTATTTGGTTATGTTTGTTGCATTGTAAAGTAGAAGTAAAGACTGTTGCAGACAGCCCTGTCAATTAATATGTCACCAAGGACCAAAATGAAATATTTTAATACTTTAATGTTGCGCTTCTATTTTTATACTGATGCATTTTTAGTACGGGCTGACTTCTTATCTAATGAATGTTACTGTCTCTTTAAGCCAATCTTACATAAAAAGATGGTTAATACGAAATATGAATCATAACAGCATGCATGATGCTAATTCTGCTCCCGATAACTCTTACACTAGTTGTTTCAGCAAGGGAGCGTACTTGTCACAAATTAAATGAAAAAATATCTAACCATCTTAAAGCAAATTTCTTTCTGTATGTATCATGTTAATTGAGTGTGTATGTATATCTAACACTGTAAGAAAACACCCAAAGAAAGGATGGAAATAACACAAAAACAATTCATTGACTAAAACAAAGAGGTATGATATATAATAAATAAATAAGGTAAATTGAAAGTACCTTTCAGAAAATACAGTCTTCATTAACTTCTGAAAGGTGATCACCAAGGGAACCAGTGTAACTCCAGGGAAAAGCTGTTATAAGTATTTTCTGGCTTTATCTCACCTGGCCTTGTGAAAATGGGATATGATAAGCAGCTTCTCCTGGAAAGACCTCCTTGCATAGGATAAATCCAGTTGGAATAAATATCGTATTTTTCTGACCATGATGCACCAAGATTTCGAAGAGGTAAGTAAGAAAAAAAAGTTTTTGTCTTCCCCAGCCCCCTGGAGCACTCCATAGGCCTCCCAAACCCTCTGCGCATCCCATTTTTCACAAAAACTGGCCCATTTTTCACCCGCTTTTGTGGAAACGGGGTGCGCAAAGGATTTGGGAGGCCTGCAGTGGGTTTCTGGGGGCTGGGGAAAGGCAAAAACATCCCCGTTTTTCAGAAAAACAGGGGTGTTTTTGCCTCCCCCCAGACCCTAGGAACACTCTGCAGGCCTCCCAAACGCTCTGCATACCCCGTTTTGGGAAAAACTGGCCCATTTTTTGCAAAAGTGGGACACAGAGGCAGGGCTTCTGGAGGCCAAAAATAGCTGTATTCGGTGTATAAGACGCACCAACATTTCCATCCTCTTTTAGTCTTATAAGAGTAGAATAGTCTTATTCTCCAAAAAATATGGTAGTCCAAGGATGTGGGAACAACTGTTTTTTGTGGTGCATATTAATTAATATGTAGGTCTCAATAAATCAATATTTATTCCTCAGTGCCAGCAATAAGGCTTGTTTTCCAATAATTCAAGTATGCGAAGAAGCTCCCATTTACCGACTATATTAACATCTATGGTGACATTTCTTTCTTGGCTGCCATATCTATTTAATTTTGTACTATATTGTAACTTCTTTTTTATTGTTTTATGATCGTTTGATTCCCAGAGTTACTTGTTTGAGATGGGCAGCTATAGAAATTGAATGAATGAATGAATGAATGAATGAATGAACAAACGAATGAATAAAAAATAAAAAATAAATACATACAGGTGGTCCTCAACTTACAACCACAACTGAGCCCAGAATCTATGTTGCTAAGTGAGAAATTTGTTAAGTGAGTTTTGCCTCATTTTACGATTCTTCTTGCCACATTTGTTAAGCGAATCACTGCAGTTGTTAAGTTGGTCACATGGCTGTTAAGTGAATCTGGCTTCCCCATTGACTTTGCTTGTCAGAAGGTCGCAAAAGCGGATCACATGACCTTGGGGTACTGCAACCGTCATAAATGTGGAGTCAATTGTCAAGCATCTGTATGTAAATCATGTGACCATGGCTTCAACGGTCATAAGTGTGAAAAATGATCATCACTTTTTTCAGTAATGTTGTAACTTCAAACGGTCACTAAATGAACTGTTGTAAATCGAGCACTACCTGTAAATAAATAAATAACAACTTGTTTATGATTCTCAGTTCATATTAGTGCAAGCAAGATTTCTTTGAATATACTCCATGGCTGAAAGTTATTGTTGTGTACATGAAGGTTGAAGGGTGGCATCTGCATGATTAAAGGGTGTACAACCTTTTAAATGCTCCTAGTTTTAAACCTGAGATTAGAGGGATGGATGGAGCAGACTCATTTCCAATGGAAGAATTATTGAAATTGATTACCTTGGTACAAAATGATCTATTTGGGGTAAATTATACATAGATTTTGGAAATAAATCAGAATAGATTGTTAGCAAGGCTTTACATAAAAATAAAGAGCAGCACAAAAAATAGTATATATCAGTTAAAAAACACACATCAAAAGCCCTGGTTCATGCAAAACTTTCCCCCCCCTTAAAACTCTGGGTGGATTAACTGTATTTGGTTTCTTCCGTGTCACCTCTTATCAACTGCATAGTGCATTCTTCAATTTTGTCTGTGTCATCTCTTTAGGCTGCTATAGGTACAGTTACATCAGACAGGATGTGGTTCTAAAACTGAAGGGTCCAGACTATCTAGCCTCCAGCTGCCTTTGGCATCTCCATGGTCCCAAAGGTCACATGATCAAGCTTCATCTGGAATGGACTCTCTCAGAATGCAGGGACCGGTTGGCAATGTATGACGCAGCTGGGCCACTGGAGAAACAGCTCATCACTTCGTAGGTATCCTTCATTTTGTAGCAGCAACAATGGGAAGAGGAGAAGAGTAAACATGAGTTCAATATCTCCCCCATAATCCACTTACATGAAAATTTCCGTTTAGGTTTAGGATATATAAGAAATTTCATTTTGCAAAATGATGGTCCAGATAATCAATGGAAATAGTACCCATTGAACTAAAGAAAAAGCTACTAATCATTTCAAATCCTGTAGAATATAGTAAGGTGATTTTCCAGTGTCCAGAGCAATTGGTTTTGGTTTTAGTTAGTGGCAGGGAAAGGTAGAGAAATATCTGGTGCAATTTTGTGTGGTGATTGGTTTACAAAGCTAGTCCTGCACTGATGCTTGATTTTAAAATCAAAATTAGCATTCTGGTGGATTCTAACCTCTCTCAGCCATGTCTTCTACGCACTGAAATCTGATCTTTAAAAACAAAAAACAAAATGTATAGCAAGACAGGAAAGATACGGTTACCATTAGCCTCTCCTTCTCAAAATACAAGTTAAGCCAAAAGATTTCTTGGTGTGCATCATTTTTTCCAGAAAGATATGACAAGAATATGGAAACTACCATATTTACATTTTCTTACATGCCTAATTTGTTTCTAGCCCCCAGGAGGTAAATTTTGTCTGAAATTGCATTGGGTTCCTGCCTAAGCAGGGGGTTGGATTAGAAGACCTACAAGGTCCTTTCCAACTCTGTTATTCTAATTCTAAATATTTGAAAGAAGGATGATCTATCCATCATTTATTGTCGCCAAAATCTTTTATTTATCTAGGGACATGTATTTATTTCCTGGCCTTTTGCACTATGTAATGACTTTTCTTTATCTCTCCTCCTCATTTCTTGCACCCCTCTCTTTATCAAAAAAAAACCTCCCTTCATCCTTTTTAACTTACAAATGTGATAATGATCTGTTTCCATTCTTTAGACTATATGGGTGTAGCCGGCAGGAACCTGTGGTTGAAGTTCTATCTTCTGGCCCAGTCATGTCTATAGTATGGAAGAAGGGGATGTACAGCTACTATGATCCTTTCATACTCTCTGCTCAGGCTGTGCCCTTTGAAGGTAAACAACAAGGATACAGGCAGAAAGAAATAGAAAATGTAGATTGCATTTGTGTTCTTCTAAAGATCTGTCTTTTTGTATATTTTCCAGTTAACGGCTTCTGTTAACTTTTAAGATGGCACATATCTGCAACTGGGTAGGGCTAAGCAAAGGGATTCACAAACATTTGGAAGACAAGTTCAGATCAAATCTGATATTAACGAAGAAGGATATCTGACATTAAGGTTACTGTAAAAAAGAGAAAGATTGTGCTGTGATTAGACATAGTAGGTAAGAGCAGAAGGATGTGAACAGCATGGACTGGGCTGTCTATTGACCTATTCAGTATATACATGCAATTTATATACTGAATAAGCCTATAGACAACCCAGTCCATGCTCTACTGAACAAGCCTACAGTATATACTGTGCAATTACACTGAGGAACTTTGACATGACCCAACTGGGAATATCAAAAGCCTGGAGAACTCTGGTTCTTCCCTCAGCTAAGCTGCAATTGTACTTTGCTACTTCAGTTGTCTTCCTCCAATGGGCAGTTTTGTTGTTATCATAACAACAAAAGGGACAGGGACTAGTTTGCTTTTTTTCCCTCCCAAAACTTTCCCCGCCCCCAGCTCCTGCTACAATAAGTAAATAAAAATGTAGACAACTACCTAGTGTTTTGTTTTTGTTTTGCATCTTCTCATTGGTTAGCTGGAAGGAGCAGTGGCTGGCAGCATGATAGCTGTGGTAGGAAACAGCTGAAGAGAGTTTAAAAAAATAAAGCCAGTTCTGTGTGGGAGTTCTTGTACCCTGAGATCATAAGCATAGCTCATAAAGCCTACAAACCGCTTACGTTTAACCCCTGGTTTTAGGCAGTGGATCTGAGAGATGGAATCTTTTGCTTTGATTGTGAGAAGAGTTCACGTAGCTGCCTGCTAGAGTAGGCCGGCTACTCAACCTTTCCATGTATTGGGTTACATGTCAACCGAGAATAATGGGAAGAGTGTTGTCTAGTACTTCTTTATGTCACTTGGTGTGAAAAGGCAGGAAATAAATAATGCTGAGCTGTATAAATTATGGTCTGATTCAATGTAAGGCTATTTCAATCTTTTAGTCAGAACCCTCTTTCAATATCAGCATCGGGGTGCATAATAACTTGAAGGAGTTTGCTTAAAATGAATGTGTGAATCCAGTTTCAGAAAAGAAAATAGTGGATGGTTGGCTTATAAGGAGATGAAAATGGTAGGTACAGGTAGTCCCCGAGTTACAACCACAATTGAGCGTAACATTTTTGTTGCTAAGTGAAACGTTTGTGAAGTGAGTTTGCCCCATTTTACGACTTTTCTTGCCACAGTTGTTAAGCGAATCATTGCATATGTTAAGTTAGTAACATGGTTGTTAAGTGAATCTGGATTTCCCCATTGGCTTGTCTGAAGGTTGCAAAAGCAGATCACATGACCCCCTGGGACACTACAACCGTCATCAATGTGAGTCAGTTGCCGCGTGGGCACACCTTGTGCGTGTGCGCATGCGCAGTAGAAAAAAGCCCTGAAAAATCCCCCCCAAAAAAAGGACAAAAACAAGATGGCAATGCATGCACAGTGTCAGAAACTCAGCTTCTGCGCATGCGCAGAAGAAAAAAAAATCCCCCAAAAAATCAAAACAAATATTTTTTTTCAAAACTTTTTTTTAAAAAAAAGATGGTGGCGCCCACGGAGCAGAACCAGCTCTGTGACATCACCAGAGGCCTACTACCTACTCAGTAGAACCGGTCCAAACTGCTAGGAACCCACCTCTGGATGGAGCTAATCTAATTAAAGAATGTTCCTTAAGGTGGGCTCCATAGCAGGGAAGGAGGGGCATTGGAACTTGGAGTTATCCTATTTAATCTGGACCTTACAGTTTGGCAATAACTGGAAGTTGGAAAAGATTGAAGAACAAGCTGCCAGTTAAGTTTTATAAAATATATCTCAGTCCAGGTTGCTAGTAATAAAAGTGCTACCGGTAATAGCA
The DNA here is from genome assembly GCA_032467955.1 of Pseudoxenodon macrops. Taxonomy (NCBI): domain Eukaryota; kingdom Metazoa; phylum Chordata; class Lepidosauria; order Squamata; family Pseudoxenodontidae; genus Pseudoxenodon; species Pseudoxenodon macrops. The sequence continues at coordinate 375,303 of JANHFT010007275.1, forward strand.
TTATTAGAAGAACCTTGGTGGCTGCTCACTAAGAAAGGACCCCGAATCCTGTTTGGAAGACTCATAAAGAGGGTTTGATCGTGAAATTCAGAACACTATAATTTTTAGATGAATGTCCTGATTTGAACAGACCAAATATAAAGGCTCAGCTAGAGCCCATATCCAGTGTTACAGTTTGCAATTTGGGGAAACTTTACAGCATAGTTCGTAATTGAAAAATGCACACCCAAATAAGTAAATCATTATTTAATTGCCCTCAAAATTATGTTTAAAGAAAACGAATAGTTCAAAATGTGTGTTTCCATCAATTTTATGTGTGTGTGCAGGTAGTATATATGAACAGTAAACATTGGCTGAACAAACCTTGCCAGTGAGAATCAGATGAGAAAATTGCTGAAAGTGAAATAAATGGCTTCATTAATATCTGTCATAGCCTAGTACCGTGATGGCGAACCTATGGCACGTATGTCACAGGCGGCACGTGGAGCCATATCTGAGGGCATGCGAGGTATTGCCCTATGACAGCTCCAGCTGATTTTCATCCTTCCAGAGGGCAGGTAGGAGGCCATTTTCGCCCTCTCCAGGATTCAGGAAATCCTCCGGAGCCTGTGGATGGCAAAAAAAGGACCCAATGAGACTCCTGAAGCCTGGGGAGGACAAAAAACCCCAACGGCCTATCAGGAGACTTCAGTGAGGCCTGTGCGCATGCGCAGGGGGGCAGCGTGGGGGGATGGTTGTGTGCGCATGCGCGGAGGGGAGGGCATTGCATTATGGGTGCACATGACCCCTCCACGCTCCCTCAGCTTTTGGCACACGATGGCAGAAAGGTTAGCCATCACTGGCCTAGTATGTTAGTATTTGTATTAAATATTGTTGTTGTTTTGACAAAATAATAAATGTGAGCAACATTTTCTGTGGGACCCAGTAAGTGTGACAATGCTTTTCTCTTTTCAGCCTGCCAGATTAATCTAACCCTGCAAGAAAGCTGGGGACGGCAAGGGAACATCAAGACTCCTTACTACCCAAGTTACTATGCACCAAATACACAATGCACTTGGCACATGATGGTACGATCTTGGCTGTTCCTAAGCAAAACTGAGCTGTCTGTACTTTTATACTTAAATAAGAGAAGCCAAATGCTGTAGACTAGGGGTCTCCAACCTTGGCAACTTTAAGCC
>JANHFT010007275.1:376580-386997 GCA_032467955.1 Pseudoxenodon macrops
TGAGTTGAAGTCCTCCAGGCTTAAAATTGCCAAAGTTGGAAACCCCTACTGTAGACAATATACATTTATTCTGTTATTGCAAATTCTTATTATCTTTATATTCCACTCTCCCCCAAAAGTTGCACTGAGCACTGCACATAAACAAATATTTAACATCATTCACTTACCTGAAGCCTGGGGACGGTGAAAAACGAGCCAATGGGCCAACCAGAAGAAACTTCTAGTAGCCCATTGGGCCTGTTTTTCACCATCCACAGGCTCCAGAGACTTTTCTGAAGCCTGAGGAGGGCGAAAAATGGCCCAACGGTCCTACCAGAAGTCCGAAGGCTTCAGTAGGGCCTGCACACATGTGCAGGGAGAGGGGCAGCGAGGTGGTGGTGGTGGTTGTGTGCACATGTGCGGGAGGGAGGGCATTGCATTATGGGGACACACGTGCATGCACTATTGCACCCTCCCTTTTCGCACCCGAGCAAAAAAAAAGGTTTGCCATCACTGGCCTATACCATCCACTGCGTTTCCTTCTTTGTAGGTCCCATCTCTGGAATATGGAGTTGTTCTTTGGTTTGATGCTTATACTCTCAGGAGGCAGAAGTACGACCTTCCATGTACTCAAGGCCAATGGACCATCCAGAACAGAAAGTAAGGATTTTGGTATGTTCACCTTATAGGAATGACTTACAAGAAACCATATCTATGATAGTCAGATAAATAGGAAAGCTTTCCTAGCTGAATATCAGCTATCCAATCTAGGCAGCATGCTGTTTTTAGGATTTATAACAAGGACCAAATTTGAGAAATGTTCTCTATTTAAAAGTGTATTTTGCTATACTTTAGAAATAGAAGAGAAGAATTAAGCAATTAAAGAGGAACAATGCAGTCCTAGATAAGCTTAATCAGAGTAAGCTTCTATATATTCAGCAGGACTTAAATTTACAAAATGCATCTGAGTTCATGAAACATGTTTTCCACAAAGAAATTGGATGGTTTCATAACTTTTGTAAAATCAGCCTCTTGTTAGCTGTAAGTTAAATTCTATAATGAAATTGCTCTCTTCATGAATACTCCAGCTCATTGTGAAATGACTTGGAATTATATTTCAGACCGAGTTTCCCTTCCTCTCTGCTATCCATCACTCAAGGATGTGACTCTTGAGAAATGATTTCTTTATCTGCTTCTGCTGCTTCATATCTTCAGCGCATTGAGTCCTTGGGATTCTGTGCATTTATGACAGTCATTCAGAATATACAATTTTTCCATTTTTGCTATATTCTCGATGCTAAGGAAAATTGCACTTGCTAGATTTCTGGTAATAATTCATTTTTTAAAAGAAAAAGCAATTTGCCTTAAAGATATTGAAAAACAAGATCCAATTCCCCCACCCCTACCCCAAACAGTTGGATAGTTTTCTTGCTATATAGCTACATTACTTAAACTGGCTCAGTTTAAAAAAGAATTCAAAGTTTGAATTTGGTCTCAGGTTTGCAATTCATTTCCTTCACTTTTTCAACATTATACTTTCACCAGGTGAGCTTTCTTTCTACTGCCATGGTTTATAGCCCTCTTCCTCATTTTTAAAACCAGGCCTGGATGGCCCCAGAATTTATTTTATTTTTTGGGTGGGGTGGGATGGTGTTTAGCAACTTGGGTTCTAGTATTCTGATTATGACCACAGCTAACGCCAATCTCAGAGTGCATAAATTGTACAGCTGATCCTGGAAGACAGTAACCTATTTTAATTTTATCCACTGGGGGAATGGTAGGTAATTTTACAATGGCAGATGTCTCACAGTGGCTGTCTTCATTGCCAGCAAATCAGGCTGCTGGAAGGGATCCAGAAGAAGATGATTTTGACCTTCTCTTGCTCCCTAAATTTCATGGCATCTTTCTTCCTATACCCCCTGGTGTTTTCAAAGGCAAGATGGTTGATTGTGATTTATGGCCCTAGTCTTTTTTTTTAATTTAATCTAGATTCTGTGGTCTGCGGATTTTGCAAGCCTATGCTGAAAGAATACCTGTGATGTCTAGAGCTGGTGTCACCATCAACTTTACTTCTCAGATCTCCCTAACAGGGCCTGGAGTGTGGGCTGCTTACAGTCTATATAATCAGTCAGACCGTAAGTATATAGTAGTCTCTAAAACATGCAGTTCAGCTAACTGGAAACTTGTGGAGAAATCAACGCATGCCTTGTTATGAATGTTGCCATTGCGACTGAACATGAATCAAGGGCCAAACTCGATTCAGACTAATGGGGAACTAGATGCTTTACAGCAGAACATCAATATTTACTTAATTGCAGGGGACATTTGCCTAAATGGCCTAGAATGGTGTCTTTTGCATGATCAGCACTACACTTGCAAGTTTTCAATATTCTGCTATGGATCTGGAGTCCTGCCTCTCAACTTGCTGCCAGATCTATCACAAGGGAGAGGGGGTTTCTGGTACCATCAACACAAACTAATTTCTGCTTCTTAAAAGCATAGCACTTTTACCATATAAGTTGGTACTTTGAATTTGAAAAAAAATTCAGGTAATATTCTGCTCTCTTCTGTGTTGGGCAGGCCTCATCTTAGATCCCACTAAAAGGCCTGAACTAAATGCAACACCAAACACCAACATTCCAAATGTGTCCATAGGTTTAACTCATAGATAGTGATGCACTGTTTTCCAGCTTCTAATGTGACAGCCAGTTTTGGTATAGTGTTAAGGCTGATGCCAGGCTATAAGTCAGAAGACAATGAGTTTTAGTTCTACCTTAGCACAGAACCAGCTGGATATTATTGGCCAGTTGTTCTCTTTTAGCTTCAGCTTTAGGAACTGTTTCTGAAATTCTTGCCAAGAAAATAGCAGGAACTAGTCTGGGTAATCACCAGGAAATGCACAAGATTGCGTTGAAGGCGTGTGCGCGCGCACACACCCACACAAACCCATGCATGCACGCAAATTGCACACATCATCACTTACTCTTCTAAAAGTGAGTTTCCTGGTTCCTAATTTTACAGCGAATACTACATGGATTAAAAGACTTTTATGGATTTAACACCATACTGATAATAATCATGTATTGTTGACAGAGGAATCTTTCATTCTTAGATTTCAAAATTGTATTATAGATTCGATTCCACATAGACTTAGAAGTAGATTGGAAGCACAGTACAATATTTCAATATTTAAACTGAATTTTGAAAATGCAATGAAAACCAACTAATATTCCACTTTATTTTCCACTTTTTAAAAAGCATGCCCCAGAGAATTCCTTTGCCTTCTGAATGGCTTATGTGTGCCAGCTTGTGATGGAATTGAAGACTGCCCCAATGGACTAGATGAGAGAAACTGTGGTGAGCAATGCTTTATCATTTCCCTCGCTTGTCTTCACATCGTATGCGACTTTTGTTAGTAAATAATCGTCCTTTTTGATCAAGACGATCTCTGCAAGTGCTTTTCTCAAAGAAGAGTTTATTCCTATCTATGAGTCAGCTTCTCCAAAACATATTGAACATTACACTTTCAGAATTACCTGACGTTCCTATGATGCAGCCATTGGTGAAAAGCAATTGGAAACAAACAATCTCCTATGGGAAAGGAGATCTATAAATGAAGAAATAGATGCCACATTCATGAACTGCTCTGTCATTTATCTATGAACCCTGCTGGCAGAACCCTGGACATGTGGAAGAGTAGACATACATTTTCACACACAATCAAACACACAATTTCAAAAAAACACATTATCTAACAGTGTGGATTGATCAACATCATTGCTGGTTGATTTAAGTCTGTAACTCAAAGAATCACATTCTAGCTTGCTTGTTTTCTTTATGATTTTCTTTAATATATATATATATAGAGAGAGGAGGAGACTATATATATAGAAGAGACGATGCTTTAGGAAACATTTATTGCTTATATGTTTTCTCTGTGTGTGTTTGTGTGTGTAGATGTGAAAAAGATCTTGGGATAGTAGTTAATTGAATGTGAGCTGACTTGTAGTTGCTGCAAAACGGTAAATGTAAATGTATATTTTCATATAAAGTATAGTTGGCTGAATTTCAAAAGCAGTGTTATACTGGATGGCCAGTGAAAATCCGCTTATTCTATAAAAACAACCTAAAGGCAAAGGCCTTTCAATTGACCACTGACACAAAAAAGACGCATGAAAATACATTGGTTATTGGGTGCCATTTGTATCATTTCACTTTTTAATCCCTGTTGCTCTTCTGCCTCCTGATTTTTCTTCTTTCTTTTTCTTATGCTTTGCAATTTGCTAGTCTGCCCTGCAAAATTTCAATGTCAGGAAGACAGCGTGTGCATCGAGTTCTCCAAGCTCTGTGATAAACATCTGGATTGCATCAATGGGAGTGACGAGGAGCAATGCAATGAAGGTATAGAATCAAGAACATCTATTAAAGAAACCTTCTAGAACCTGTTATCCTCAGAAATCACGTTAACTGAGATAGAGCCTTGGAGGCGCAGTGGCTAGTATGCAGTATTGCAGGCTAACTTTGCCGATGGCCAACAGTTTGATCTTGATTGGCTCAAGGTTGGCTCGGCCTTCTATCCTTCCAAGGTTGATAAAATGAGGATCCAGATTGTTGGGGGTAATATGCTGACTCTGTAAACCACTTACAGACCAAGGGCTATTGCTATAGTATTGAGACGCAAAGCTTTACATACCTGGAGGACACTAGATTGGGGGAAAATGTAAATGTATCGCATTTCATATATTCATATATATAGGAAATACAGTATACACACATACTATATATCTATATCTATCTATGCATGGAGTGGTGATAGCAGTTATGAAAAAGATCTTGGGATAGTAGTTAATTTAATGAGATCTGACATGTAATGCTGCTGCAAAAAAGCAAATGTAAATTTAGATTACATCAATAGAAAGTATAATTTTCAAATCAAGGGAAGGAATCATTCCACTCTATTCTGAACTGATCAGATCCCGTTGTTTCCCTATTTTGTGCACCACATTCTTGAAATGCCTGAAAGGAAACCATTTGAGTGAAGGTCAAGACCTGTTTTTTCTTATTCCAGAACGCTGGAAGTGAAATGAATGATTTAAGACATAGGAAGTCAAATTAAGGGGGGTGGGTGGGATTTCCTAACAGTTAAAGCAGTTCAGCAATGAAACTAATTACCGGTATCTTTTACTGGAAATTCAAGCAGAGGTTCTACCATCTTGATCTGGATTCCTGAAGGTTGGACTTGATGACCTAAGTGACTCCTTCCATTTGATTCCATCTGCATTGTAAACCAGTCTAGCTCGCCTTGCTTGTAGCTTTGTTTTCAGAGTACAAATTGTTCCTCAGTATAAAAGCAATGGGCACGGATGTTGTGATTGTCACTTTCTTTTCACCATTATCATACCTTTGAGACTGAGCTTCATGACTGTAATCAAGTGCAGCTGGTAGGTAATTTGTGGACCCAGTGATACTGCCAAGTTATAACTCCCAGCCAACATGGTTAATTGTTAACATTTCTGGACATGGTAATTCATGCACATATGGAAGGTCACCAATTATCTACCCTGTGAGAAAATTGCAGTACTGTACTAAGTGCAACAAATGATAAGAATAAAACCATATTCTCTTTCCACCACTTAATGTATCTTTGCAGGAATCCCTTGTGGACTTTACACTTACCAATGTGCTGATGGGAACTGTGTGAAGAAGCCCAACCCTCAATGTGACTCAGTCCCTGATTGCAGGGATCAATCGGATGAAATGCATTGTGGTAAGCAACTAAGCAACTCAGAGGAAGAGATCCATCCTAATCAGAGAAATATCTAAAACCAACTTAGTTTTTCTGCTTAGAATGGTCCTAATAGCAGAACTAATCTGCTATTCATTCTATCAAAGGTTGCTAACAGTAGGCTTCAGTGCCTTGCACTAGTCCTGTGATGGTGAACTTATGGACCAAGTGCCACAGGTAGCACGCGGAGCCATTTCTGCGGACGCATGAGCCGTCACCCAGGTCAGCTCCACCGTGCATGCGTGTGTGCCTCCCGCCGGCCAGCTGATTTTTGGGTCTCTGCCGGGAAACTCGTGCACATGCGCAGGGGTGGGGTGGGTCTCATGTGCATGCGTGGGGGGTTGCGCCGGGTTGCGCCCCCGACCCATGTTTGGTCCCAGGAGGCTTCAGGTAAACCTGCTAGCACCAAAATGGAGGTATTGCGCGCATGTGCGGGGGGGTTTGCAGGGGCATGTGCGGGGTCACGGCCTGCAGGGGCATTGCATTATGGGTGTTAGCACACACACACACATACATGTGCGCTTTCGGCACCTAAAGACAAAAATGTTTGACATCACTGCACTAGTCTTTTCCAAATGCTGGGACTGCAGTTCTCAGAACTTGAAGCAAGCATGATCACACATAACTTACCTGGAGAACAGTAAGATCCTTTCTGATTTGTGTTGATAGAAATCCATAATTCTGGGTGGGTATGAAATGCTACAGCAGATTAATTACCTCAATATTAAATGGCTATCATGCAGAGTATCAACATGCTCCTTATGGATATATATATATATATGTATATTTTTCACGGGTATAGGTATGCAAGTCTTGGCGTATTCGGGTCTTTTCCCGTGTAAAATTGAGAGTATCTTGGTGACATTTCGACGAGGTCCCATTTGTCATCTTCAGGCTGGTACTTTCGGCTTCGTGATTGTGCGAGCAAAACGTGTTCGGAGCTGCCGTCTCTCTATAAATCCTGGGGAGGTGTGGGGTGTTGGCTTTATTGCTGTGAGCAGATTGGTTGGTTGTGTTGTTGCATCGATTGAAAACATCTGGAGTTGATGTTTGCAGATTAGTCTGCTGTTTCGTGACATCCTGTGTTGGTGTAGCCCTAACTGTGTGCTGATTAGTCTTTTGTGTTATAATTACCTGGGTAATGGGCTGTGTGATAATATCCTGAGCTCTACTATTGTGGCATCCTGAGTTCTGTGCTGCACCATCCTGGGTAATTAGCTGTGTTTTGGCTTCCTGGGCTTTAGTGTTGCAATCTCCTGAGTTCTGTGATGTAGTGTCATGAGCAGCTGGCTGTGATGTACTGTCCTGGGTTTTGGTTTGGCTTCTTTCAAAGGGAAGTCATGTATTCTCCATAGCTTTTGAAGGTAAGATTAAAAACCAATGTTCGAAGAATTTACAGGAGACCCAAAGATCTATTTATAGAGGGAGAAATAAGAATACACATATTTATATATTAGGATTAGTAATAGTGACCTGATTTAGGGGAAACGTTAGCAGATAAAAATGGAATATTGAAATATTGAATAATTGCCTTAAAAAACCCATGTATATCAATTCTAGGATTATATACGTTTGATTAATATAACAATTATTACGATTATCATTATTGATGTTTACATCAAAATGATTTATACCCAGCACACTGTTCACGTATTGATATTGATGTAGATTTAAAAATAAAATCTAAAAAAGAAAACATCCTTAAAAAAAAGAGAGAAGGAGATCCAAAGTTGAAATAAGAAGGAATTTCCTGACTTATGTGAACTACTAAACAGTGAAACAGTTTCCTTCGGAGGTTGTCTGCATTGGTAATAATTCAACCCTGGCAAAATGTTGGATTCTAACTGGGCCAACCGTAACTTACACAAAGAAACGGACAGACAGACAAACAGAAACTTCTGTAAAGTGATGTCGGAGGTTACTAATCGTTTCCATGGCAGAGGCAATATCTCCAAAAATGCAATGATGTGGGCCAGGGATGGGTTCTAACTTACCTTGCCGCCGGTTTGCTTCCTGCTGCGCCACGTGTACGGGCTTCACATGTGCACGCTTCGCATGCATGCACATGCCCAGTACAAAAAAATCCCCAAAAAAGAGGCTGAAAACAAGATGGCGACGCATGCATAGTGCTGAAAATTTGGCTTCTGTGCATGCGCAGAAAAAAAAACCTGGATTTAAAAAAAAATGTTTTTCAAAAAAGAAAAATTCCACAAAAAAGATGGCAGCGTCCACGGACCAGAACCGGTTCCATGATATCACCAGTGGCTTACTACCTACTCTATAGAATCAGTCCAAACCGGTAGGAACTCACTTCTGATGTGCCCCGAGGAGGTAGCCAATGGGTTGGGGGATTTTGTGTGTGTGTGTGTGTGTCTGATCTTGTAACAAGCCAGACAAGTCTGAATCACTTCTATGCTTTCTGGTTAATCAACAGGCATATAAGTGCTGTCCTGAACCTTGTCTCAATGTCAGTCACTGATATTATCTTTGAAAATAATGTCCGTGAACAGTCAGCAAATGTTTCTCTCCATTCCACTTAAACAATTAAACAGACTTTCCAGCGCAGTCTGACTGGGAAACAAGAATGCAATGTCCTCCACCAAAACGATTTATACCGTTTGAAGGAAAGTGTCACTGGAACGCATGGTAAAGTGTTAGTGAAGTATAAGCCCTCTGGGTAATTTATCATCGCATTTTCAGCATGATTTAGGATTTCAGAATAAATACGAGTACGTGTTACGATCACAAAGCAAGCCAGGATGCTCATTTCCAACCCCTTGTCTTATGATTAAAAACCTTGGGAGTTTTAGCATTTTAACGGTTTTGGTATTCAGTTTACATGTTCTTCAGCTGGTTTCAGAATTTGATGTGTCATTTATTTGTTTTTAGCAAGCCACCTAAAGCTACTGCAATGGGTAGCATAAATATTTATCAGTAAAGGAAAATGCCTACCCATCAGATTTAATGGAAACATAGCAAACCAGGGACATTGTAGATCACCAGAAATGACTATATTAAATGCTCTTGGTCATCTTCAATCAAGGAGAAGCTCTGTTTATCCCCTTCATACAAAAAGAAAAGAAAAGGAAAGAGGAAAGGAAAGGAAAGGAAAGGAAGGGAAGGGAAGGGAAGGGAAGGAAGGAAGGAAGGAAGGAAAGGAAAGGAAAGGAAAGGAAAGGAGGGGGACTAGAACTTATCATCACCCAGTAATTGTCCCAAAGTCACCCAGACGTCTTTCATGCTTAAGGCAGGACTAGAACTCACTGTCTCCTGGTGATTGGCCCAGAGTCACCCAACTGACATCCGCAAGAAAACCACCCAGCTCAGAGAGCACCAAGGATCCTTCCTTTCAACCCTGAACTACGAATGTCCCCTTTTTGTCTGGAGCTGCCAGGATGCTGCCCCTTAAACACTTTGGGTACCAACGTCTTCAAGCAGCTAGCACACTTCCCTGATCAAAGGGCCCCCGCAAGCTGCTTTAAATCCCCTCCTCCTAAAGTTAACATGATTAATTTTACACATCCCCTGATCATGTTCTCTCCTAATCCATTCCAGAGCTTGATTTAATTTTCTCTTTCTGTGAAAGCTGAGATACACTCGATCAAAATTATTTCAGGGATTCGGTATATATGGGTCATTCCTTTATTTATCCTTCTGTCCTCTCTTCATCCTTTAAGGTGGACAATGTGTGTGTGTGTGTGTGTATCTTAGAATACAGATCTGGCAAGACTTTTACGCAAAGGGCTATGAAAAGAAATGGAACTGAATGGCCAAACATGTAGATAGCGGTCACTGTAGATGCAAGTAACACAAAAAAAATAATCTTCATTTTGATGAAAATAAAAGGAGGATCTGTCCGTGTTTAATATCAGATCTGAAAATGCAGCCCTCATCTACTTAGTGCAGTCAGGATTTGCCTTTTTGGTACATCAATGTGTAATAGAAGATATTGTTAAGAAGATGGCCTCCCTATTATCAGATTATTATAGAAAGCATGAAGTTTTGCTGGCATTAATGATAGAAAGCTTTAGAATAACCGAACAACAGGAGCAACTGTAATGATTCACTTCACAGCTGTGGCAAGGAAGGTTATAAAGTGGGGCAAAGCTCACTTAGCAATCGAAATGAGGGGCTCAATTGGGATCGTAAGTCAAGGACAACCTGTACAGAACAACAGAGTTGGAAGGGGACCATGGAGGTCTTCTAGTCCAACCCCTTGCTCAAACAGGAGACCCCATATCAGTTCAGAATCGGTTGTCTAATTTCTTCTTTAAAACTCCCAATGATGGAGCACCTACAACTTCGGAAGGTAAGGTGTTCCATTGATTAGTTGTTCTAATTGTCAGGAAATTCCTCCTTAATTCTGAGCTGGTTCTCTCCATGATTTAGTTTTCTGAGCTTCGTGTCAACCGTCCTTTGACGAAATATAAATATCACCCCAAGATAATTTGCTGCATTTAGCCAACGAACATGCCTATCTGTTCCACAGTCATGATATTGTTGATAAATATAATAGCAATGTTCCAGTATCTCAGGGGCTGCCCCAAAGAAGAGGGAGTCAAGCTATTCTCCAAAACCCCTGAGGGCAGGACAAGAAGCAACGGGTGGAAACTAATCAAGGAGAGAAGCAGCTTAGAACTAAGGAGAAATTTC
>JANHFT010007275.1:387097-401269 GCA_032467955.1 Pseudoxenodon macrops
TATAAGACGCACCTGAATTATCAGCCCCAATTAGGGGGAGAAAAGGTGCGTCTTATACTCAGAAAAATACGGTAAATGCCACCTGTAAAACATTTTGTACTGTATTGTCCTTGTATGTCTCTTGTCATTCTTTCTATTTCCTAAAGTTTCTCTCTTTTTTTCCCTCAGACTGTGGAGTGCAGGATACAGGAACACACAGAATTGTCGGTGGGGCTCATTCTGTGGAAGGGGAGTGGCCTTGGCAAGCGAGTTTGCAAGTGCGTGGGCACCACCTTTGTGGGGGAACGTTGATTGCAGATCGGTGGGTGATCACTGCAGCTCACTGTTTCCAGGAAGACAGGTAAATAAAAGGGGTGGCGGCGGCTTAAAACCCATCATTTTACACTTGCTTTTTGTTGCACAGAGGCACTGGGTTTCCTTAATCAGATAAATTAATAAAACTGAACAGTTAAGTATATACAGTACATTTAGCCTATAGCAAATCCACAATCTTGTGGTAACGTTTTTAGTAGCTTTTTGTTTCTCCTTGTTTATTGTTCTAGGGTTGCTTCTGGAAGAACACCGCACAACATCCTGCCTGCTATTCTGCCCCACCCCATTGCTTTCCTCTCGACATTTCTTTTTCAAGATAGGTTCGTGTGATAAGAGATATGTTGGTCTTTTGAGATGCCCATAAGACTCTTGCATAAAACCGACATGTCTGCTCCTTTATTTATAGCCACTATCTAAGCTAATTTTAACTGCTCCTAGTTTCTCTCTTCCTCTTTTCCCTTTCCTCCCTGCAAGCAACTACAGTACGTGCTTACAATGTTCTTCCCTTAGGATAAGCCTCCCTACAGAAAATGCAATGACCTGTGACTAATGAAATTTTACCAATTAATAAAGCCCATTCCACAATTTTTGGGTCTTGGGCAGAGTTTGACGAGGTGTGAAGACGATTTCCTTTCTTCCCTAAACACAGCTGTACTTGGTAGCTGGACAAATGATGTTATCAAGAGAAAAACCAAAGTTGCTTAAGCTATTTCCCACTCTTTTCTTCTGCAGTCATGTTTCCCCCACAGTCTGGACCGTATACCTGGGCAAGCACTTTCTGAATGTCAGTAGCCACAATGAGGTTTCCTTCAAAGTCAACCGCATCTTGCAGCATCCCTACTATGAAGAAGACAGCCACGACTATGACGTTGCTCTGTTGCAGCTTGACCATCCAGTCATCTATTCTGCTTTCATCCAGCCCGTTTGCTTGCCTGCCAGCTCCCATCTCTTTGAGCCTGGCCTCTTGTGTTGGGTCACAGGCTGGGGTGCAGTCAAGGAAGGAGGTAGAGTATTTGGTTTGGGTGTCCTTAAGGCTCCCCCTTTTTTAAGGTTTATAAAGATGTATTCGATGTAATCATAGGCATCCTAAGCTTTTGCCAAAAAGAGTGTGCAAAACTTCAAATTCTGCCTCATAGGAATTCTACATGTGTGCTAAACTCAGGCCAAGCATTGCAAGGGCTTTGCAGCAAGATGCTATCAAGCTCCCTCTAGTGGATCCTTGCATAAATCAAATATCACAACATGCTTAGGAATGCCAGGGAGTTGACTTCTAGATTTGTTCCATTCCTTTTCCCCTTCCATAACTACATTAGGTTTGTTCAAGAGGTTCTTCCAAGCATCTGGAATAAAAGCCAGTAATTCCAGAACAGCAGCTGCCAGAGGAATAATACCACTAGATCAGAGGTGGTATTCAGCCAGTTCGGGCGAACCGGTAGCAGACATTTTGAGTAGTTCGGAGAACCGGCAAACACCACTTCTGGCTGGCCCTGCCCTCCCGCCCCTGCCATTCCCTGTCCTATATTCTCTTGTTTTTTAGCTCAGCTGATTCGCGCAGCAGAGCGGATTGCCACGCCTCAGCTGAGCTAATCAACAGCTTAGCTCACCAGTGCTGACACCGAGGGCGGTCTTTGAGTTCTGCGCGCGCAATGCGCTCTCTCATAGAACCGATAGGAAAAGATTTGGAATCCCACCACTGCACTGGATTCAACTCATTCTGTCAGGCTCCAACAGGGTGTCTTATTTGCTAAAGGGTACCATTCCATTTCTTATTCAATGGAGATTTCCTAAAACAGGGAAATGTGACTATAACGTCACACTCTTTTAAGCATGAAGGAGGTAAACATCGACCTGAAAGAACTGTTGCCTCCCTATAGAACAGGGTTTTCATCCCAATTTCCACATATTCTATAACAAGGTTTCTCAACCTTGGCAATTTTAAAGACTTGTGGACTTCAACTCCCAGAATATCCCAGCCGAATTCTGGGAATTGAAGTCCGTGCGCCATTAAGTTGCCAAGGTTAGGAAACCTTGCTATCTAGAATATGTGGAGATTGGTATTTCATGGGAACAGGAAATATCTTCTTCCTCTGGTCAGTTTTGCTAACCTGCAGCTCCTCTCCCACAGGTCCTGCAAGCAAGATTTTGCAAAAAGTGGATGTGCAATTAGTTCAGCAAGACATTTGCAGTGAAGCTTATCACTATCAGGTCTCTCCCAGAATGCTTTGCGCTGGCTACCATGAGGGCAAAAAGGACTCCTGTCAGGTAATTTTAAGCATTAATTTCCATGATCTAGAAAAAACTTTTCCTTCTCCTGTTTGCATGCAATGTCAGACACTGAGTGTTGCAAAGCTCATTACTCAAGAGCTTTCTCTTTTCTCTCTATTTGAATTATTTTTGTTCTGACTGCTCTTTGGTTTCATTTTTCTAGGGAGATTCTGGAGGACCTCTTGTTTGCCAGGAAGCCAGTGGCAAATGGTTTCTAGCTGGTGTGGTGAGCTGGGGAATGGGTTGTGCACGTCCCAATAACTATGGAGTGTATACCAGAATTACTAGTGTAAAGGAATGGATGAAACAAACTATGTCAAACTGAGCATCGTTCTAAATCCCTCTTTGTGTTACAAGGAAACACTGTCGAGGAGACACCTTTAGTCCTTGTCCCACTGTTTCAAATAGCCAAAACTATGGAGACATCCCATATTACACCTGGCTCCTGTTGCACCTGATATTCAAGCACTGGTTTTTAAGGATGTTTTAGTATGTGGAGAACAGAGGTGGGTTCTGAATCTTCTTACTGCCGGTTCGTTCAGGGTCGCACCCTCAAGCATGTACACAATAAAAAATTAGCTTCTGCGCATATGCAGAAGCAAAATCCAAAATGGCGGCGCCCACGGAGACACCAAAGGAACCGGCTCCGTGACATCATCAAGACTTACTACCGGTTCTACAGAACCGGATAGATTCGGTAGGAACCCACCTCTGTTGGAGAAGCCTAAAGCCATTGACGAAAGATTGTTCAAAATAAATATAAGTTTGAGACACTGCTCCAATGAAACAATAGAGAGGTATGGTGTCCTCCAGGGGTGGGTTGTGAATATTTTTGCTGCCGGTTCGCTCAGGGTAGCGCTGCGTGTGAAGCATGCACACGCACATCAATAAAAAACTAGCTTCTGCGCATGCACAGAAATAAAATCCAAGATGGTGGCGTCCCAGAGACACCAATGGAACCGGCTCTGTGATGTCACTGCAGAGTTACTACCAGTTCTATAGAACCACATAGAACCGGTAGGAACCCACCTCTGGTGTCCTCCTTCAAAAGGTATTGACTGTAGACTGGTCCTTAGATTAGTTTGGATGGAAAATCCAAGTCATTAGGAAAGTCGATTCTCTTCAATGTTAAATGTGGAAGTAGAAATGGGAAGTCCATCCAGTTTTTCTTGTATTATTTAAATGTCAATTCCTAAGTGGTAGTAACCAAAAACTCTGAGAAATGGGAGATGTTTGTGGAAAGTTAAGGGACGTGCATCAGGTGAATTTTGTATTATTATTTACATGACTCATCTATGTGCTGATTGTTTGGAAAAAAGTATGCATGGATTTTTCTACTGCTAAGATTATTGGCATTTTCAATGGATGTGTCTGGAAAGAAACCCACAATGAGAAGAATACAAATGTATTTCAAGGTCATATCCTTATCTAACAGTAGTCACCCACCTACTGCAGCTTCACCCTAAACTATTGTGAGGATGAGGTAGGAGACACCTCTTAATTTAAGAGTGGCAATAAAAATCCTTAAAATGTCAAATCAGAAAACAGAGATTGTTCTCCCACGTGTTTGCATAAATGGCTCTGCTTGCACAAAATGGCCGATTTAGTGATCTCTTTTCTTGGCCAACTGATCCACCATCATGTCCTGACAGCGCACGATATCTGAGAGCCATTTCCTTTAGTTCTCCAGGACACAAATGGGCAGCCAGATCAAAACAACCTGCTTCTACTTTAAGGCATCCAGAGAGATTGACTCCCTTTGCGAAATTAAGATTCTCTGCCTTGCCTGAGATCCTTTCATCGATCTGGACTGAAGAGCAAAGCTGTTTTGCAGTCAAAATGTTTACTGCAAATTTAAATAAGATTTCAAGCACCTTACATCATTTGACAGCAAAAGAGAAATTCTGTCAATAAATGCAAGGGATCTTGTAACTGAATAACCTCAGCTTATGTTCAAAGCTATAGCTTTGTACAGAAATTATAATGAAACTATTCTGAAAATGATATCAACACGCTTCAGAGGTTTCCAATACTAGTGTGCCTCTTGCCAACAAGAGGATGTTTGTTACACAGCCTATCTTTAACTTTTTTTAACCTTGCCTATGTATGGTAAATTTGTCCTTAGCAAAAACTGTAGAGCTTTTATTTTAACATCCCATCAACTTGGACATACTCCTTACAATGATATTACAACTTTAAATGTAGCAGGACTGTGACAGGCTAGCATTAGTATATGGGTTGAAGCTACTTAATTCACTCCCAAGTAGAATTATCACCACCTCCTGAAAATAGAAGAGCTGGTAAACATAAGAGGACCTTATTAAATTGGTAACTTGCTTGTTCTAGAAGTATCATCCTAGGATGATATTCCATGTTTTGTTTAAGTGTCAAACTTGATTTCATTGAGGGCCGGATAAGGGTTGTGTTTGTCCTTGGGGAATGGCCAGCTCGACATCAGTTGTGTCAGGGGGGCCTGTGGTGGCCCAAGTGCTCTTCCAGCGAAAATGGGCTCCCAAACTCCATTTCGGCTGTGATGGCCTCCTGCAACCCTCTGCCAGAGAAAAGAGCTCAAGAGGACCACACACAGTCCTCCCGACCTCCATTTTCACCGGCAGAGGCACTGCGAACCGGTCCTTCGCAGGACAGATGTAAGCACCCTACAGGCTGGATCCAGCCCCCTGACCTTGAGTTTGACACCCCTAGTTTAAGCTGATAAACTGCTAGCAATTGCCCCGTGCAAGTGCCTAACCTGCTTCTCCAAAGCACCAAAGGCAGAACAAGAAGGAATGAATGGAAACAAATCCAGGAGAGAAGCAACCTAGAACTAAGGAGAAATTTACTGACAGAACAATAAATCAGTGGAACAACAAGAAATTGTGGATGTTACAACACTGAAGGTTTTTAAGAACCATTTATCGGTAATGGTATAGGGTCTCCTACTTGTGCAGGGGGTTGGACTAGAAGACCTCCAGGGTCCCTTCCAACTCTGCTATTCTGTGAATTCCAAACCAATGAACTTGATTTCAGAACTAATTAGAAATACACTTCTTGTGATATGGGTGGTTATATACATTTGTTAAATAAATACATTTATGGTGCCACCAGAAACTGTTCGTAGCATTCTAAGTTAGTCCAAATTGTTTTGGCACTGAAGGGGCCAAATCTTTGAAGAACTTCTGCTTTCCACCAGAGGGCAGAAAGAACACACAAACTCAAAACCAGTAACTATGTTGTTGTTCTTCCATGACATATAGCTGGTTCCTGAAGCTGTTACTTCAACCTGATAAGACCATTCATGCCTGGTTTGAATCAATGGCCTTTTAGAGTGCATTCTTTAATACTGAAAGTGTTCCTAGTTCCTTATTCAGTCACAAAATTCAATTCATGTATTCAAAGAAGTGAATAGTTGCACATAAAAGGCTGAATTCATACTTGGAACATGTTTTTCTCTAAATGACAGTGCCTTTAAAAACAACTTTTAAATACTTCAGAGAGGTTAAAACTGTGTTTTGCTAGAGGTTTAAATTCCAGAGTCCTTAATAAAATTATGGGTGACATTGGTTTCCTTAAATGAAATGTGGTTTAGTAAATAAATTCCAGTTAGTGATTAACTATGTTTGGAAAACACATTTCATTTAGTATGTTTCCTGCACACAACCTAAGGTTTCTGAACTGTATGAATGGACAGTTCAAGGAAAATAAATTTCATGAATTCATACTTTCTCTTGAATATAAGAAGCTGGAAAAATAGATCTCCTTGCTCTTTATAGCACTGGAAAATGGAACGTTAAGATCTGAAAGTTGCATCCTAATCAGAGAACAGCTTAATGTAAAACAGCTCTCAAGACCCACAACCTCAGGCCCAATTAGCAGTAGTTCTTGTTGCTGGAAAAATCTTCATTTGCTTGAGTTTCAACAAGGGGTGGGCTTCAAATTTTTTAGCAAGGGGTTCTCTGCCCGGTTGCTGGGTGGGCGTGGCCATAGTGGGCATTGCTTAGTCAGTCTCCTGCACCACTGTTGGGGGGGTGGCTTTTGCCCTCCTTGGGCTCCAGAGGCTTTCCTCGAGCCCCCAGGAGACCGAAAATGGCCTCCCCAGGCTCCGGTGACCCTTCCCGAACTTCTGGTAGGCCCATTTTTCACCCTCCCCAAGTCTCCATGCGCGCCCTGTACTTATCTGCATCCAAAACGGGCCGCGTGGGGAGTCCTGGGAGGGGCGAGGAGGGAGTGGGATTTGGGGGTTCTCCGAACTGCACAGAACCTTAGCTAGAGGTTCCCCAGAACTCCTTCAAACCCCAGCAGCCCACCCCTGGTTTCAACCTTTTAGCTGTCCTCCTCCTCCTCCCTCTAGAATCTTAACTTATCTTTCCAGAAAAATAAATGAGTTGGTGGAATCAAATGATATTACGGAAGGATGTGTTTCCTATGTACATTCTGATGAGTACATATTCTCGGCACGAGAAAATGAGACATAGTAATGAGATAGTGAAATTTATTCAAGGGTTTTTACACAGCATCCTTGGACACAATTTAAAAATTGCTGTCTCAGTTAACAGAATTATGGATATCTTTGTAAGTAAACACGTGGCTTTATATTAGAAGTAATATTTGTCCTGTTGATTTACATAAATGGCTATGGTATTTCCTGGAGCATTGAAATGAAACATGTACATAGGTGGCTGCGTGTGCATGCACAAACACATGCATTCAAGTGTATCAAAGGACAGATGCTCATCCATTAGAGTATTGTTCGTAACCCTCCTCAAGTATCACGAGAAAGAAAGGCTGTAAGGAAGAATTTACGTGCTTCCCTTCAGCCTGACCTTTTGGGATGAAGAAAAATGTGAGTAAGGAAAGTATTTGACTAATTGCAGTTACAGTTCTGCATCTGGAAACCTGAATTTGTGAACCATCCCCAATTCCATGGAAATTTAACAGAATTATACAATAGGTTGGAAAGGGCAGGATTAGAGAACACATAACTCCATCTCCCCACTAAAGGTATCTCCAAACAGCCATACAGATGGCAACTGCAAGATAAATAGAAGTGAAATTGATCCACCAGGTAAAACATTATTGCTGAGTCAAATCCTTTTTCTTTTCCCTAGTGGTCTGGCTAGTTGCATGCTAGAGGACATTGGTATATCTTTCAATAGCCATAGCACTTAGCCTTATATACTGTTTCACGGTGCTTTACAGCCCTCTCTAAGTGATTTACAGAGTTAGCATATTTCCCCCCAACAATCTGGGTCCTCATTTTACCCACCTCGGAAGGATGGAAGGCTGAGCCAACCTTGAGTCTGGTGAGATTCGATCTGCCAAACTGCCCCTGGCAGCCGGTGATCAGCAGAAGTAGCCTGCAGTACTGCACTCTAACCAGTTGCGCCACCACGGCTCCGTAAAGCTGCCCAAATGGCAGGTCTTCTATGGAATGGCACACGTATGAAGAAAACAACACCCAGCCCCTCTTCTCTAGGCTGTTCTCTTGGGAGTTCCTGCCACCCACTCCCTTGCTCTGCTTACCAGATGGCAAATCTGGAAAAGCTAATGAATTGTAACAGGCCTGGGAAACCGAAGGCTGGAAAAATTGCTCCGGCAACAGGAGATTTGGAAGGAAAATGAAATATTTGTCATGCTGCAGTTTGCTTGCCTTTAGATCTTCATGGGGTAATGTTTCAGCAGCAACATCCACATTAGTTTGTTTTCATACAATTAGGGGGAGGGAGTCAAACTGCACTGCAAAGTCTACCCTTTGGTACATATTATGATGTCACAACATGTATACAAAAGTGATGGGCTTGCATCGAAAGATTGCACACACACACACACACACACACACACACACACACACCCTCCAATGCCTTTCTTGACTTTCCCCTCAGACACTGCTGTGTTTCGGAAAAATCTGGTGCAGTTTCACACCAAGCCAATGTGATCTGCTTAGTGATGTACTTTCAGGAATAATAAAATCTTGTTCAAGAAGGACAAGACTCTCTCCTTCTCAGTCTAAAGGCATAAGGTTTATTATTGGAACTGCTCCCAAGGAAGAATTGTTATTTGAACAGGAGCCAAACTCTCCATCTCGAAGCATATCTACCCAAGGAGAAACACTCCAGCTGGTTTCTTTCTACAAAAAAGGGGATGTATTTTCTTACACAACATCTTATGCTGCCCTTTGCAGCTAAAAATGGAATGCTCGAAAAACACGATATGCAATGCAAAGAGCAAAAGATGGAGGTGCTGTATCTCTTCATGCTTCCTTCTCTTTCGCACTGCAAGGGTATTCCTGCATGCCAAAATGTTAGAACTCATTTGGTAGAGATGGTTGTCCACAAAGAGCAACAGGGATTGCAGGACGTTCATTGTTAAAAGCTCCTGAGGTCCTTTCTAGAACCTCGTCTATTCCCACACTGAGCAAGCCTGAAACTTGCAGTAAGTTCTGTCTGTTTTACTTTGTTCTCCCCAGCAGGGGAAGCTGTGATAGCATGGAAAGTCGATTTTGGGGGCCGTGAAAAAATTAGTTCCTGAAAGTGCATGCCACGTCTCCCAACAAATAAACACACGGGTAAGAAAAACAATCCAGTATTTTGCCAAACAACAGAACATGCAGCAATTAGAGGGTGCTGCTTAGAAACTGGAAAATACAACATTTCATCTTA
Source organism: Pseudoxenodon macrops (assembly GCA_032467955.1). Classification (NCBI taxonomy): domain Eukaryota; kingdom Metazoa; phylum Chordata; class Lepidosauria; order Squamata; family Pseudoxenodontidae; genus Pseudoxenodon; species Pseudoxenodon macrops. The sequence goes on from JANHFT010007275.1 coordinate 396,331, forward strand.
TTCTAACAACCCACCCCGTTGGTTTTTGTTTTTTTTAAATAACAGTACAAAAATAAAGATTTAAAAGTTAACTTTAAAAAGAGAGAGAGAGACATTGATCATCATTAGCATCATATCCTGAGACATCTGGTTTGTAACAGCTTTAAAAAAAAAACGGCAAGGAGGAACAAGGGCAGGAAACAGGAGAAGTGAGGAGGAAACAAATGAACAGGATGCAAGAGAAAAGCTAAAAGTAGTAGCTAGAGAAGCAGCTGGAAGGGCAGGGGGGAAATCAGGTGAACACAGAGCACCAGTGGTCTCAAAGACTACCTGACCTTCAGGCCACAGCAGAGAGCCAAGACATTCCTGCAGAGACAGGAGATTAAGAAACCTTTTCTGCTAGACCCTCCCGTTGCAGGCGATCACAGAAAGGAGAGATTTGCGTGTTGAGCCTTAGGGATGCCTTGATCCTTCCTTTACAACAAAAGACAACGCTCATCTACGCGTCAAGCCCATCATCCTTGGAAAAGGCCAATGTTGCTTAACAGCAAAGAATGTATACACGGAGAAGAGGGTAAATATGGGTACCCCTATACAAAAGACCAACAATAGTATTCTTCCTATAGAACAGAGATGTCAAACGCGTGGAGTCATGGCAGTGTCATGTGATGTATTGGGACTGGTTTCACCTTCGCTAAACCGGGCATGGGTGTGGCCAGCGTGCGACGCATCCGGCCCGCCGGCCACGAGTTTGACAGCCCTGCTATAGAATGAGCCAGACAGCATTAGAAAACCTTAAATGGTAAAACTGATTATCATATTCTCTATTCTGATTACAGATTAAATCAAAGGTTTTAAGAGTACCTAAATCAGTACTGGATTGCTGCTGGTTATCTAATCCAAAACCTGGTTTTCTTGGGAATGCCAAATTTAACTTTGTAGTCTTCAAGGTTATTAGGTGTGGAGAATAGGAACAGGAAATTATATTTAAAATGAAGGTCTTTTTTTTTTAACAGCAAAGACATTCTAAAGGGAGTTTTTACTTCCCCTTCATTCCATAGGCAAAGCTAAAAAAATATCTGACATTGCTTTCGATGAGCCCCCTTCCCAGTTTTGGACTGATATTCCAGATCACAAAGGAAGAAAAGAAACCCTAAGAAGTGTATAAACAGTATGTACATTAGAATAAAGATCTTTGCGGGCAAATATTTTCTTTTTTAATGTATCAGGATGGATTGAATGTTCTGTCCCCATTGTAAAAGAAAAAAGAAAACTTTCACAGTAAGTTCATTATATAGTTTTCCTACAGTGAAATGTAACCAGGGTGCCTCTGAAGATGGAATCCTAGTTTTTGTTATTGGTTATCTTCTATAATGTTTAAAATGCTTTTGGCCAAGAGGCACAAGTGAGGTTCACACTGTTTCATAAAGAAAGACACGAAGTTCTACATGGAAACCCCACAGATGTCTCCCAAGTGGGCACTAGCATTGAGGACAGCCTCAAAGGGGCCATTCTTCTAGGTAAGTGGGCCAGAGTTCCCTATAGGGCAGCCTTCTTCCAAGTCTCATGGGAATGTCTGATGCAAGCTTTGGTCCACCTGGTGAGTATGGATAATGTGGCTTTATAGTTCTGAGAAATCATCCCAAGAAAAATAAAGAGTTTGAATTCCTCTATTCTGCTCAGATAGATCTTGACTGGTCATCCAATGTCTAGTATGCAGCAATCCTTTTTAACTAAATCCTGGAATTGGATCAGAAGAAAATGATTACAATTTGATTCTAGTAAAAAGCGATCATTAAGAAAAATACAGAGTGATGATGAAGAATTTTTCTTCCTAGGGTGCATCCTTACCACCGATTGACCGAAATTACTATATATACACACCCAATATTAGGCCCAATGTGAATGTAGAGTTACCTTCCTATTTGTCATCCACCATTACTTCCCTGAGGCAACACTAACTGCCTTATCTCCGGCTAAGAATCTACCATGAAAGCAGCAGCAGCCTTAGCTAGTTGTTCATAACTTGTGTGAGCTTCTCCTTTTCCCAGTCGGGTTTCTTGACATAATTTGGATCCAGTTTTCTCTTTGAATTGTAAGAGTAGAAACCTTGACCATGACTGAGGTAGCAAAAGTATACTGGAAAAAGTGATTTGAGCTAGCTGATCCACAGACAATTGATATTTCAGTTGAATGTGTACATTTTGTAGAATGTATGACCAGCAAATGACCTCTTCCAATAATCATAATGATAATATGCTTAATAAACTTTATGATAAATATTTAGTTTAATAAATATATCCATCCAAAACCTAGGTGAATGGAATTTCAATAGCATGACTGAGTACACTAAAGCAATGAATAACAAAGAATGATGAAAAGATTAAAAGTACCAAGAAGTGCCACTTGTAAAGTACTACTACTAGAGCGCCAGTTTGGTCTAGTGGCTAAGGCACCCAGGCTAGAAACCAGGAAACTGTAAATTCTAGTTCTACCTTAGACATATAAGCTGACTAGGTGATTTTGGGCCAGTCACTCTCTCAGCCTAAGATTATTGTTGGGAAACAACAATGAGGAAGGAGTATTAGATATATTTGCTGCTTTGAGTTATTTATAGTAATTATAAGAGCCAGGATAAAAAAATAAAAAAAAGAATATCTTCCACAAATAAGAATATTTTTCTACAATTTGGAAATTGTAACTATATTTATAATAGGATTGATGAAGAGTAACTGATCAAGATCTAATGCTATAAATGCTATGAAACAGGAGATGAAGAAGAACGCTGAGTGAAGAGTTAATGCAAAGAGTACAGGTAGAGTTTAAGAGCTTATTTATTATATTTCGTTTGATACTTTTGCCTCGTACTTCTTCCACTGTCTTTTCCACTCTAGGAAATCTAGTCAAGGACCTTCAAAACAACTTTAGTAATTGATAATTTGTTTAGATAACGTTTCTGCTTCTATTATTGGGGGAAATTGGATTGATCAGCAATGTGTACTTCTATTTATCTGTGTTAGAATTGAGAAATATACTAAATGAACAACTATATTCAAGTTTTTATTCAATAAACTTACATATTTTTTGTATTCCATACTGTTGCCTTATGCGGTGATTGTACACACAAATACCCTAAGAGGGGAAGAAGTAAATTCTGCCTTTCCCCTCACAAAGAGGGTGGTTCTTATTGCTGGGAACATATTTGCTTTGCGTTGGGAGATCTCCATTTTCCTGTCTTCGGGGATTTGTGGGTCCATCTTTCACATCTTTGTGAAATGAAAACCAATTTCTGTCACAGGGACATTCACAGTAGAGGTATGAGACATTCTAGTCTGAGGAGAAGTACAGGGTTTCAAGAGCATGGAGGAGCCATCGCTCACAATCCTTTTCTACTTCAAGGACATGACTGAATGTCTTCGAGTATGAGGGAGTGACAGATTCTGGCTTCCTGGGCCCAAGAAATCTGTAGCCTTTCCTGAAATATTCAGGAAAATCTGATATATATATTTTTGGAAGCACCTGATGGATTTGGGGAATGTCTGTTGTTCTTCCTCATCTAGAAACAACTCACCCCTTTCCCCATCTACCCAGTCCTGAGGGGAGATACCTGACTATATTGTAAGTGGGGGGTGGGAACTGGGGAGCCCTTTTTCATTTAATTGTCTGGCTTCTTCCCGTTAAGATCTAGAAGAGGAGTTATATCTTTAGTCTACTTCCATGTTTGGATGGAGTCAGGAAACCCAAAAATGCAGTATCTCGCTCTTTTGTCCCCCAATTTGCCCCAAGGCATGTGGTTACAGTATGGGGTCCCACCAAGTGTGGGGCTGCATAGTTTGTGGTTACTGATTCAGGAGACGTCTTGGGAGAAGAAACAAGACGATGCACTGATGTGCCATTGAAGGCCAGCCCTCGTTTGACTCCAGCTGTTGGGGAGGTACTTCCACAAACAATATACTGCCATTGATGTCCATGGCAGAAGGTCTGTTAAGTTTATAGGAACAAAGAGAAAAGTGAAGGAAAGAGCCAAAAGGGGGAGGGGTGGGGAGAGACCTGGAGCTGAGAAAACAGCCAATGTAGAGGTATTGCATAATAGAGCTGACAGGCAATGTACTCTCTGAAGCAGGCAGGACTCAAGCAGGAAACGAGACAGTCTTCCCAGCAGAAGCAATAGCAAAACCTTCCCCTGTCCAGGAAGGAGATATCACATTACTGAGCATTCTGGTTTTCAGGGAAGAGGAAGATTGGCAAGAAACAGGAGGTGCCTTGAAACAGTTGAGTAACAAAGATAGTAAGAAAATGCAGATTGCAAAACCTACCCTCAGCAAAGACAGACCGATTATTATTGATGTTTTTTCTTTTTGCAATACGAAACTTTGGTTTTTCTTTTAGGTCACAATATAAGTAACAATATATTGTTGGTGACGGGAGAATGCGTGGCTGCCCTAAAGCGTAGCACACAATTGGCGTACAGAAGGACCAAACACGGTCTCTGGCTTCTCCAGTTAATGATATGTCAAAAGAACAGAGGTAGAAAAGACTTTCGTATGAGACCCTGATACCCTGGAAAAGTACTATCCATAAGAAAAAATACAGCCAAGTCAGAAAGGTCACTCTCCATTTCATTTTTTTTTAAAGGCTACTTTGCATGTTCAGAAGTCATTTAACAGCCCTTCTTCTCCTACCTTTAATCTTCCACTGTGATTTCTCAGAATCATGAGGCTTATTCTGGAAGACAAATTCAAAATGGTCTCGGTCCAGATACCTACATCTCAGCACACAAAAACAACAACACCACATTAAAAAAAAATCCAGGAAGGAGCCGGGTGAGTCACGGATAAAAGATGCAACGATGATGTGTTGTTGTCTTTACCGAAACACAATGGGAAAGAGAGGCCCAAAGGGAAAAACTCTAAACTAGTCTATAATGCAGGATTCTTGGCTCATGGAGGAAAAGACAGGA
>JANHFT010007275.1:428174-455038 GCA_032467955.1 Pseudoxenodon macrops
TGTACACCGCCCTGAGTCTCTTGAGAGAAGGGCGGTATAAAAATTTAATAAATAAATAAATAAATAAATAAATGAGATTGAAAAAGTATTTTTTCAGTTATTAATTCAATGGCTTATTTTGTTGGTTTAGAAAAAAATAAATTTATATGGTGACCACACAAGTTTGGTTTTTCATCAGAACACTGCTTTTTTATTTTCTTTGCCTTCTGTAAAGCTATTACACAAGAAGAGAAATCCTTTCATATGACGTTCACAGCCAATGTTTCCAACAAAAGGATATTTTTGTACAGCATTTTTTGTAATTTTCACTTTTTCAGCAAAACAATGATTCCTCTATTTTAACTATAGAGAAAACATTCAAAAGGTTACTGACTTGAAGGAGTACCTTTATAAAAAAAGATGAACAGAAAAAAAGATTATGAGCATATTTAAAAATCTTCTACATGTAGTCCTTAACTTACAACCATTCATTTAGTGACCATTTGAAGTTAGAACAGTAGTGAAAAAAGTGACATGACTATTTTTCACATGACTGTTGCAGCATCTCTGTAGTCACAATTCGAATGCTTGGCAACTGGTATGTATTTTTGACGTTTGCAGTGTCCCAGAATCATGAGATCACCTTTTATGACTTTGTGCCTTTTATGACAAGCAAAGTCAATGTGGAAGCCAGATTCACAACATGTTACTTACTTAAAACTGCAATGATTCACTTAACAACAGTGGCAAGAAAGATTGTAAAATGTGGTAAAGCTCACTTAACAACTATTTTGCTTAGAAATGGAAATTTTGGGCTCAATTGTGGTAATACGTTGAGGACTATTTTCCCTCACCAACTAGAATTGCCAACTTGAATAAATCAATGTAGGACAGGTAATTTTTAATAAATGAGAGAGTCAAGATCAAAACTATTAATTACCGTATTTTTCGGAGTATAAGACGCATCCTTTCCCCCCCAACAGAGGGTGGAAATGTTGGTGTGTCTTATACACCAAATACAGCAATTTTCAGCCTCCTGAAGTCCCGCCCCTATATCCCATTTTTATAAAAACGGGGTTTTAGAGGCTTACAGACTGCTTCTGAGGACTGGGGGAAGGCAAATATGTCACCATTTTTGCAAAAACAGGATCATTTTTGCCTTTCCCCACCCCCTAGAAGCATTCTACAGGCTTCCCAAACTCTCTGCACGCCCTGCTTTTTGCAAAAAACAGGGTGCAGAGAAGGTTTGGGAGCCCTGCAGAGTGCTCCTGGGGCCGGGGAGGACAAAAAGTTTTTTTTTCTTACTTACCTCTTTGAAATCTTGGTGCGTCTTATACACCGGTGCGTTTTATAGTCCAAAAAATACGGTAATAAGTACTGATTACTTAATCCACTTAGTTTGGCGAAGCGGTTTAAGACACCAGGAAACTTCAAGTTCTAGTCCTGCCTTATGTAGAAAGTCAGTGGGCTGATTTTGGGCCAGTCGCTCTCACTCCTGAAAATTTTGATAACAAAACTGCAGGGATATGTCTAAGGCATCGGCACGGGTCAGGAATGATTTGGAGGCACACATACATAGACACACAACCCCCTTTAATTACCTGTAAAATAATTCACCCCGTCTGTAAAAGAGTAATAGCTTTATTTGTTAGGCACATAAAACTAGGCAAAAATAGACACTGAATAAAATGCAAATTGATACATTATACTTTAACTCAGTTAAACTGAAAGGTCCATGACATATAACATTATCGTCTATCATATAAAATTGAAAAATAAATAATAGTTCTTTGTTTTAAGCAGAGATGGGTTCTATCCAGTTCTATAGAACCGTTAGTAACTCTGCGGTGAAGTCACAGAGCTGGTTCCATCGGTGTCTCCGTTGGTACCGCCATCTTGGATTTTGCTTTTGCGCATGCGCAGAAGCTAATTTTTGCTTCTGCACATGTGCAGAAGCTAGTTTTTGATTGCTGCGAGTATGTGCACACGCTTCACACGCGCACACGCAACGCAACCCTGATCGAACTGGCAGCAAAAATATTCACAACCCATCCCTGGTTTTAAGGCAACTTCATAGAATTCTGTGAAAAAGATTTTAGTGTTTTTTTTTTAAGTGACTAGAATCCAAGTGTAATTCTGGTAGCAGTCTATTCCAAAAAAAGAAGAAAAAAAAACCCTGGAAACAAATAAATAAAAAAAAAGCTGCTAGCCCAGACCTGACAATCTTAACCATGATGTGGCTATTCCAGTATGTGGTAGAAACAAGTAACTGTTGCCCAATACATTTGGTCAAGAGCACAGATAAAAGAGCCACCAGCAGATGTTTCCAATAAGTAGATGTACAAATAGTCCTTGACTTACAACGGTTCATTTAGTAACCATTCAAAATTACAACGGCACTGAAAAAAGTGACTTATGACCATTTTTCATATTTATAACCACTATTGTTGACTATTATATCTACAATTCACAGATCATGTTAATGTATTATTATCTGTAAACACAATAAGTTTTATGCAAGGAATTTCCTCAATTATTACAAGGCTTTCCTCCATGCATATCAGCTTAGTGACTGCAACGAGGAACATTTCTAACCAAGAACACTGTCTTGTAGACAAAGATCAGGAAAATTGGAATTATTGATCAGTAGACAGCCAACATTTCATTTTTTGATTAAGTCTAAAACTGATTAAAACATTTGTTTTTCTACACAAACTAAGTATTTTCCTAACGCTACTTAAAATAGTCCTTATCCCTAAAGATATCGCACAAATAGTGAATCATTCTCTCCTTTGACTATTCCCTTTGTAAGTCCAAGCTTTAACCCTGTGATGGCGAACCTATGGCACGCGTGCCAGAGGTGGCACTCAGAGACCTCTTCTGCTGGCACGTGTGCCATTGCCCCAGGTCAGATCTCCATGGCGCTTCTTTGTGAGCTTCTGTTTCCCTGAAAACGCCAAAACAGAAGCTTATGAAAGAAAATCATCTTACCTCTTGCCGTGCTGCCGGTGTTAGGATGCCCCGCCTTCCGCCGGCCAGCTGGTCTTTGGGTGTCTGCTGCACATGCCTGCGCATGCACACATCTGCACTTGCACATGCACCTTTCAGTTTGGGCATGCACGCAGTTTGGGCACTCGGTATCTAAAAGATTCGCCATCACTGACCTAGCCCATTACTAAATATTTGGGATATCCTGTAGTAGTGTTATTTCTTAGGCATTTATACAATGATTTATTACAATGAAGCTTAATTTTCAATACTGGTTTCTATTAAAAGATCAACTAATATAATATTGCTAGAATACAACGCACATAAGAAATCAGCATTAAAAAATCTTTACCTTTTTAAGAAGTTTTTCATTTTTTAGTTTTTCACAAATCATTGCTACCTCTGAGCTTCCTGGTTCAAGAACAAAATTTGCTGTCATTTTTCCCAGATTCTTCAACATTGCTGTTACGGGCATGTTCTGTAGCAGTGCTTTCCATACCTTGTACAAAATGAAGTTCAAAGAAAGGAAAAGTCATGGTGTTTAAAGAAAAACACATACTCATTATAAATACGCATAACTGTACAGGAATCATATAAATGTATTTATTCATTCATTCGCCACATTTTTACAACATCTACCTCATCTATGTGACTCTGCGCAGCTGACAATAAAAACATGTCACGAAATATAAAAGCATAAATAATAACTTTCTTTCCACAAGGGAAAATTCTTTTAATCAACAGGCTCCCCCCAATATGTCCTCCCCACCTGATCAAGTTCAATAGGACGATATAATTTGGACAAGCAAGATAGTTCCTCAGGTAACCTGGTCCCATGCCATGAAGAATACATGTAAAACTAAGAATACATGTAAAAATTGTTAAAAGTGCTATAAAAACGGGGGTGATAAAGTGCAGAAAATAACATTACATATGGTGTGATTCAAAGTATTAATGTTTCTCTAATTTCCTTACCTCTTTAGATTTCAAGTGACTTGTCAGGAGGTGTTCTCTAACTAAACTATGCTCTTCTATCAAATGAATCACTTCCAGTTCATCCGTTGTATGCTTTACCCTCTCCACTGCTTCCAAATACTTCAACACTTTTTCAGCCTCAGCAGAAAGTCTGCTCTCCTTATATGTCTCTTGGACTTCCTTCCATCCCTTCATTACATACTTAGTGACAATGGCCAGGCCTGTTGAAATACAGTAAGTTTTATTTCTAATTTAGAACATATTTTAAAAAGAAATATGAACTCCAAAATAATGTAAACTTATCAAATAGTAGGCTGGAAAGTGTATTTATTTTGTATTTGGTATTTTCTGGCATCTTAGCAAAACTAGCAATTTATTTATGTTACCTTGATATATAAAAAGTGGAAGATAGTGTAAAAGCAAAAAGAATAAATACAGTAGTGCTTACTATTGAATTACCATATTTTTTTGAGTATAAAACGCACTTTCCCCCCCCTAAAAGAGGCTGATAATTTGGGTTTGTCTTATACTCCGAATGTAGCTTTTAAAAAGCTTTTGTTCAGCCCTAACGAGGCAAGTGAAGCGATTTTTGTAGGCTTTTTTCATTGCTACTCCCTCAGAAGAAGCTTTTTTCTGTCCTAACCAGGGGATAAAATAATGTACTGAAGCTGACCAGACTAAGAACACTAGCCAGATGAATACCTGGTAGGCAGATATTTTCCTCCCCAAAAACTAAGCTGCGTCTTATACTCAGGTGCATCTTATACTCTGAAAAATACGGTAATTACATATGTACACATATGTCTTTTTCACAATTTATTCATCTGACCCTCAGTCTTTAGGATTGTTGTGGGCATTCTTTCTGTAATTCTTCTATTGCTTTTGCTATTTGTAGCAGTAACAAAAATTACTTCTAGAGTACTCTCAAGGTTTTGATTTTAAAAAAATTTAAATTACATATTCTCCCTAATATAAAATAAAACAATACTGTGACCATAATCAAATCCAAAATTTCTGTTGCTAAGCAAAAGTTGTTTTGCCCCATTTTATGATCTTTCTTGCCAGTTGTTACACAAATCACTGCAGTTGTTAAGTTACTAACACAGTTGTTAAATGAATTTGGCTTCCCCATTAATTCCACTTGTCAAACACCAGTGTAAAAACACTGAAACACTGCAACTATCATAAATATGAGTCAGTTGTCAAGCATCTGAATTCTGATCACATGATCATGGAGATGCTGCAATGGTCATTAAGTGTGAAAACTGGTCATAAGTCACTTTTTTCAGTGTCGTCGTAAGTTCAAATGGTCACTAAACAAACTGTTCTAAGTTGAGGACTACCTGTAGATTAATAATTTTTAAATAAACTTTTTAAAAGTGAACGTTGTGTATTCTTTCCAATATTTAACACTTTTTATATGTTAGTTTGTTTCTCTCCCCACAATTATTTTATAGAATTACACTTCCATTTCTCACTCCTCCATCTCTTTTGATCAAACATACAGGCATAAGCAAAATGTTTCCAAATTACTTATTGCAAACCATCCTTGCCGATTCAGAAAATGTACCTGTCTGTTATTACCTTCATTTGCAGGCTTTAGATGTGATAACCTGAGAAGATCTTTATGGCACCAGCCATTTTTCTTCTTGTATGCTGTCACTGCTAAAGCAATAGCCATGTCATTCTTTCCATTGTACCAAACTGAAACAGCTTTTCTCAGGGCACGGCCCCACATGCCACAATTCATGCCTTCCTTCAGATCCTTTTTAAACTGGATGAAAGTGAAGAGGTGGGTTGGTATATGACAAATTTCAGGGACAGTCTTATAAGCTTCTTGTTTGGTTTTGGCATCAGAACACTGTGAACAAATGGCAAGCGCAAACAACACTGGATCCTGTTTTGCTGCTCTACCTTCCTGGCTGAACGTCTTTATTTCTTGTACTGCTTCATAACCTTTGCCACCTTCAATAAGCCTCAAAAGAGCATCTACACTTTCAAAGCTCAGTTTTTGTTCCTTGACATAGAATGCACTTCCTTCGGAACCAAAACACAGGAAACGGCGCAGTCTAGTCATGTCTGTAACTTGCCACCCGCATCCATCTTCAGAGTTTGATAGCTGGTTTTCATTGCAGGGCTGCATTTGACTTGCTCCTTCTTCCATGGCTTCTCAGTATAAAGAAGTGTCCTGAAGAAACACAATAAAATTATTTCATCTATCTGGAATCCTGACTTTATGGTCAACTTTATTAAGACAATTACTCAAAACATTTCTTTCAAAACAAATTTGGCAACATTTTAGGAAAAATATGTTCAAACCTCAACTAAAACCTTCAGAATGAGAATATTTTCCATACAAAATATACTAGATACAGTAAGTATAAGAGATTATCACAATTTCCAAGTAAATGTTCATTAACATTCTTTTTTAAAAATCCCTAAATGAATCAATTTTCTCAATGCTAGTGAGTCAATACTTTAATTTTTTCTTCAATCCCATAGGTTTTATAGCCCGGAAGGAAAAAAAATATTTTGCATTTTTTTAAAATCTTGTGTATCCTATGATGGTCTATGTATTAGAAGTTACAGTATATTTCAGTGTATAAGACACACCTTCCCCCCACTCCAAAAGTGGGTGGAAATGTCTGTCTGTCTTATAGAGCAAATGTTGTCGAAGCCCCACCCACCTGCCGGTGCCTACCCTTCGGCCTCTGCCTCCCAGCAATTTACCTCCTTGCAGCAAACAGCCTGGTCAGCTTCAGCACAGCCTGATTTAGGACGAGCAGCTGATTGGCGGTTGGATGTCTCCCAGAATACCGCCTATCTGCTGTTCCAGGCTGCGGGGATTGCCGCCACCACCTATCGCCACCTCCATGTGCCCCATTTTCAGCCTCAGCACACCCCATTTTTTGCCTCTGCACATCCCGTTTTCGGCCCAGTCCAGGCCACCTATCCCCGCCGCTTGAAACGGGCCAAAAATGGGGCACAAGGAGGGAAATTGCTGGGAGGCAGATTTTTTTTCTTGTTTTCCTCCCCAAAAGTCTTATAGCCATTATAAGTATAACCACTGTACTTACATCCAGACACCAAAATGTTTAGGCAACTATACGAAATTCATGCCTCCAATGCATTTATAGTAAGCAATTAAGATTTCAAGTTGTAATTTCTAGAAGTGATTTATTAATTTGATGCAATATCTTCTGGTGTATAATCCTATAATTACTTTTAATTTCTATTTACTTTCTACTTTGCAAAAACTATTTTGCAAAGTTTATTTTTTTCCTTACGTAATGTATTATTTGAAGATAATAATTCGCTATTTAATTTACACTACGAAACAAAGATTCGGATTGTCAACATGTAATTATTGCTTAAATTAAATGCAATATCCTGTCTGAAATATAATGTTCTTAGGATATGCAATGTTCTGCTTTTAAAAATAAGTTATGTAAAAATGCAAATAAAATTCCACACAAATATATATTTTATTATTTCAAATTGAAAAACCAGTTTCTCACAACACAGTAAAATGTTGAGCAGTAAAATGTTAGCACAATTTCTAAATTAAAAGGGCTCTCTCAAGATCAACAAAAAATAATATAATCAGATGTGCAATTTGAATAAATGTGTAATTATTTTTTATAAAATTTCTAACTAGTTTTTGGCGATAAAACCACCTGAAATTGGAAATACCATAAATTAAAACAAATATTTCCTTATTAAAAAATAAAACAGCTTAAAATCTTGTAACATTGCCCAGAATTCAATATAAGATGGGCAAAATATTTTAAATACTGTTAGTTTTCGGAGTATAAGACGCTCCGAAGTATAAGACACACCTACCTTAGACTGTCTACTGTGGACCTCACCCCATTCCTAAGAGGTCTGTAAGGGGTGTGCATAAGCGTACCAGCATGCCTACCATCCCTGTCCTAATGTTCCCTTTTATTCATTTCATGTATTCAAATCATGTTTATACATATATATTATCTAATACGTGCTTGACAAATAAATAAAAGTATTAAGGTCTCAAGCACTGCAAAATGGTTGCCAATGGAGTTAAAAGTTTTAGTATATGCAGGGAGTAAACTTTTTGAGACTTTCTTCTCCCTGTATTCTCTATGGTACTTGGGACCTTCTGATTGCAACCCACCTATCTCAAAAATGCAATTTGATTCAAATGATGCTCCTGCTAGATAAACAAAATCATCTCATTCCATATGCAAATATACTGAATATTTAACTCAGATATCAAGCAAACTTGTCCTGGGTAGTAGTTGGACCACCAATTCATACTGGAAGCTGCAGATATAAAAAAGTGGAACAACTACATGAGAGTCAGCAGGAATGGTGAGTGAATTAAACTATTGAACTTTTGAAGAAAGTTCAGCTATTCACATATTACTCATAAATATGGTTGTTTGTAAGAAGCTACTTATACATGCTGACTTTAATAGTCATGTTTTGAATACCTTTCATAATGTATACAATTACAGTGGTGAGTCTATTTATGTCTATGTATTTGAATTAAAAGCACACCATGGAATCTGACAAATTCTGAATCTTGGGGTGAAACAATTATTTAGGCCTACTTTCTTTTTCCTGGGATAGAATAGTCTGACATGTATGTTTCCACTGCAATAGTTGGTATTGCTGTGCTTGTTATCACATATCTTCCCTAAAACTGATAATGCTGGTAAATAAACACAATATTCTAAAATCAGCTTTTAAAAGGTATCCCTTTTTATTTAATTTTTAAAAATCAGTTCAATAATGTCCAGGAATAGGAACATTAAATCTGAGCTTCTTCATTTATTCTATTATTTCCAAATGCATCTTTTATTTTTTGACTTCAAATTAATTATCAGCATTGTCTCCATAATATTTTTCTTTCCCGCTTGTATTTTACCAATAAAATTAGTATAGATGTATATGCATTTTATATAATACATTTCTGTGTTCATTAATGAACATCATTGATGGAAAGATAAAATAGGACTGGGGGAAAATCAAGTGGAAATTCTCAAACAGTCTGAATATAATTTAGCCAGTTAAAGTTAAAATGTGCTTGCATGGTTTCTTAGAAGAAAGTCAGAATATGATTCATAAGTAATACAACTATTTTTTCCTATCTTGAACTATGTTTAATTCTCTTTTCAACACAAATTTTTTTAGATATTTTTTTTTACTTTATTGCATAGGCATTACAAGCATCATATGTTAGCCTCCGGAATCCCTGTTTCAGGTTATGAATGCAATAATTTTCCCATTAAGTGAAGGAAGGAGCAACTGCTTGAAGTAAAACTATCAAATGATAACTCCTTGGTGTATATCCTTCCAAATTATTTTTACAGTTTTTGGGAAATTATATAAAGCAACTTCCTATGATAATTTTTTCTAATACAGTGGGAGCCACCTGAAAATTCTCAACTCAAGGAGGGGAAAGAGAACAAGATATATCCGCAAACTTAATTTGAAATTTCTCATGGCTCCAACTTTTTGGTAGGTGCCAGTTAAATAAATTACTTCAATGCATACATTTGATAAATAAATCTGGAATACACAAGGTAATAAAAACAATATGGAGCAATTAAGGGAAAGGTAGGTCAAATTTCTATTAATATTTTTTTATTGCCTATCTATACTTACTGATAACTAGTAAACAAAGATTAGCCTATAGTTCATCAGCTGACTGGCCCGCTTCACTTTTAAATAACATTCTAAGGCCATACTCTAAAAAAAGAAGTAGAGCTGAAAAAAACTAAATTTGATAACATTTTCTTTAAAAAATGCTCCCTTTTTATAGTATAGCTTTTTGTCAAACTAGCTCATTTAAGTAGCAACTTTTCAAGAAAACTGTGGCCACATAGAAGTCTTTTGGAGATCATTTGGAATATGTTCCAAGCTGTGAACGTAGATTAAAGCATCCTATTTTTAAATTATTATGAACTAATTTTCCTCCTGTTTTGCTAACTATGATGTTTTCATTGTTCTCAGATTTACAATTCAGTCTCCCAAACTTCTCAGTTCCCATTTCTGAGTTGAATGGTAATTGAAAAGTACTTCTCTAAACTTATAGTGTTTCCACAGTTGACAAGAGACTGATTTCTGTTGTAATTGAATTTCTACTCTACAGGAGGACGATGGTGCTGTTAATTTGCTAGAATAGTCCAATTCAATGTATTTGCCTCAAAAGTTCTCAGTACTTTCTTATATACATGATTTAATTTCCTCACTTTCAACATGAATTAAGAGTTATCGAAGCTGATCTTCCTATTTCAGTGTGACAGGCCACATCAATTTTAGCCACAAACTGATTGCCAGGCTCTAAAAGCTAAATTATGACATGAGGTGAATAACATGAAGTGTTAACCATGTATGAGATCATTTCCAGGAATCTCTTGAAATGGTAGTAATGTGAGAAACATCTGGCCAATGTACAGTTGAATTTGATTTAAATGTAGAAGCCCTATTCCAAGGAGACTATGTATTTATACATAAATCATGCTCTTTTCAGAGAGTTCCATTCAACCACCTCATTAGACATTGAAAGTTCAGAATGTGTCCAACATTTTGATGCATATTAGTTATGCAATTCCAATTCTACCTTAAATTATTTCCTAAGTGGGCTTTTCCCATTTTCTTTTGATTGCATTACTTGAAGCCCAAATTATATTCTGTCAAAAGATCAAAGATTAATACAGACATGTGCTTAACAGTGCCATGAAAAGTAGGACTCAAAGATTAATGAATCTAAGATTTAACTGATCTCTCTACTTCAATACATGGCAGTTGTGACGTTACTCCTAGAGTCCATAGTGTCCTCCTACATGCTGAACCAATTGCATCATCTTTGCCTACTGAACCAAGACCATTTTTGGAGATTGAGCTAGCCTTGGCTCTTAAGGCAGACACTGTGTTTAACTGAGGAGAAAACTAACTGGATTTGGTACAACATTCTATACCTAGATGATCACTATAAATTATAATTTCAATATTTGTGTGAGTATAAGTTTCAGATTTTCTCATTTTATTTGGAAAAGAGCCCTATGAAGTTTATGTTCATTTTATATTATTTAGAAGATTCAGAAGCCATCTTACCCCAGAGGCTGTAGGCAGTGTTTAAATAAGCCACAAAACAATAATAGTAGCAATATTATTGACACAGAACTGACTTGGCTGTTCCTAAGGACAGGTTTTTAATTGTTCTTCAGATGTCCTTCATGAGAGATGCATTCTTGTTTTGGATGATAAGCTGTTCCAGGGAGTACAACTGCCTAACATCCCAACCATCCTATTTTAACTCTTGATAGGAGTGGAGTTTAAACAGGCACTCAATTCATCTGGGCTAGGACAGAATTTGAGACAGGTGATCTGTGACATAGTCAAGGGTTGGATAATAGCCCAAACCATGGATGGACATTAAGAAAGCATCTTAGACTGGACCCTCCCAAGTTGTCTTTAGGATAAATGTGCAATGTGCCTGATTCTGTTACAGTAACCCTATAATAAATATAGTTTTATTATTCATGACTTTGGTGTTCACATCTGGTAAAAGGGCACTAATTCTTGAATATGTTGCTCCAGCACACCTATCGGGCCTAAACAATGTATATTTGATGAGGTTTTGGACTAGATGTCTGATTTCAGTTGCCCATGTGGCTTCTGTTTTCTGTTCCAGCTGGCTGGCAAATATTATGGAGCCATATTGATGTAGGCCAGTGTTTCTCAACCTCAGCTCCTTTAAGATGGCTGGACTTCAACTTCCAGAATTCCCTCAGCCGGTATTTCCAGGAAGAATTCTGGGAGCTGAAGTCCAGCCATCTTAAAGGAGGTGAGATTGAAAAACTCTGATTTAGGCAAAGTGACAGAATGGTTTGTTAAGGTCAATTTGCATTTTAGTGGTTTATGCTGTTTATTCTAAGGATTGCTTTGTGTCACATATTTTAATGAAAGGTTGTCAGCTGCTTTACATAGGTCTATTATAAACAAATAAACAAATAAAACAAATAAATAAATTTGACGGTGTTTTTCCAAACTGTACATATTGAACTCTTCATGCCATCTATGTTGAGATGGTAAGCACAAGACGATGTTATATCTGTGAATCATCTTTTATATTCATGATATTTAGTTTTTGAGCCGGGATAACACCAAGGGATAGTGAAGAACAATAAACACAGCTAGTCCACACTCCCACCCCCCAAAATAGCCATTCTTTCCCCTTTCCCTATCTAGTTGGCTAGAACTATACAACCGAAGTCACATAATAGTCAAAGTACGTTAGGAGAAAATCTCATGAACTCAGAATTTTTTCCACTTCTTCTTCTTCTTTTTTGAAGGCTCATTGACTCATTTCCCTGTTTTCCTCCCCTTTCCTTTGACAAGCAGCAGCCCCCAGCCATAGCAGCCAAATAAGTAGGAGATGTCTCAGCTTCCCAGGGGCCAGACCATGCCCTTGGCCTCTTTGCAAACCAGGAACTGCAGGCCAGACTGGATGTGGACAGGGCTCTCCCTGCCGACATGCTTCTTGTCATAATCCCAAAGAAATTCAGTTCTCTTGATTAATTAACCTCAGTCATAAATTACCCAATTTCTGTAATTTTTATATATAGAAGAAAAACATTGACCTTCCCCAAACGTTATATCCCACTGTTTTGCTCCTCCAAACTGTTTTCTCTAGAGTAATTCATGTTTCAGCTTTTTAAGAAAATGTTTGTGCCTGTGATTCATGTTACTTCTTCTCTACATTATACCAGTTGCATCGGATTAAAGTTGATCTCCATATTCTTTAAGCAACAGCTTCCCAAATACAGTGAGGTCAGTGTTGTACTGTGTTTCCAAGCAAAAACGTACACAATGTATGAGATGAGTAGCAATGTACTGTATCAGTTACAATGGGAATTGTGATGCTTAACTAACTGTATATAAAAAGTTTTTCTGTGGCATGTGGTTGATTCTTCAGGACAAAACTTGATATTTTCCTGACAGATGTATATCATTGGATTCCACCCCCCCATAAAATGTGGAAAATTTAACGTTTTAAGTATGGTATTTGAAATTTAAGATTTCAAATTCCATACTTTGGCTGTAAACTATAGTCCCAGAAAAATAAGATGACTTTTTGTCTCGCCCAGGAGACACGGAACATATTATTCTTTTTCCTTTTGGGCTGCAGAAATCCCATTATGATCCTCCAGGCACAGAGAAGGAAAAGTCTCCAATCGTCTGTAGGGACAAGAGTGAGGAGGATGAGAAGACATTTTCATGGAACATGTCAGATGAATTTGAATCTATAGAACTTTTACGTTTTACTTCAGTTGTTAGGTTAGCTTTGAAGTGCTTCAGGGGTGGGTTCTAACTTATCTCGCCACCGGTTCGCTTCCTCCCGCTCTGCCTGGGCGCAGCTCACGGGCGCATAAGCACTTCACATGTGCGCGCATGCACAGTGCAAAACAAATTCCAAAAAATTCCACAAAAAAGGGCCAAAAACAAGATGGTGATGTATGCGCAGTGCTGGAAACTCAGCTTCTGTGCATGCGCAGAAGAAAAAAAACCAGAAATTTTTTTAACTTTGTTTTCCAAAAACAAAATGCAAAAAAAAGATGGTGGTGTCCATGGACCAGAACCAGTTCCATGACATCACCAGTGCTTACAACCTACTCTATAGAACTGGTCCGAATCGGTAACAACCCACCTCTGAAGTGCTTGCTGCAGGAGGGCAAATAGCAGGAAGGGAGGGAAATATGGCTTTTCTTTTATTTCAATCCAATGTGAAGATTTCTGAGAATCCCAACCAATCTGGTTAAAGCAATAGTCTAGTCCAAGAAGATTGCTTTATCTGTGGGAAGCAGTGAAAGGATTAAAAATATATATCCAAACAAAATAATTCTTCATGTATTTCTTCCCATGAATACTTTGGAGGTTTAATACAAATCTACAAAGTCTCCCAAGCAAATTTCTGGATTGGAAAGTTTTATGGAATTTCAGAGATTGCATTCACAGAACACAACTGGGTGATGGTGATGAGATGAGATGATGATGATATCATTGTGTATGATTCTCAACAATCCTATGAACCAGCTCTCTCTACATTTCCCAATCTTGTACTGCTTCTTTCAGTTTTATGTTGTGGCTGGTGTCAGATTTGATTCCTGAGTAAGACATCTGCCCACTGATCTGTTAGCAAATGGCTAGATATATTCAAAGTTGCCTTGGTTAATAGGAAACAGTTCCCTTTATTTCAGGTTTGCTTTTACAGAATGTTTGGGAGGGAGGAGGAATCCCAAAAATTGTTCCCAAGGATGGGGGCAAATACAGAAAAGATCCCCTTCCTAGGATCTAGCAGAGAAAACCTGCTACCTGCCTTACTGTGTGGGAGAGTGGGATGGACAGATATATTTGAGAGAAGGCGGTCCCACAAGAAACCTGGTCCTATACCATATAGGGAATTAAAGGTGATTACCAGCACCTTAAATTGCATCTGTAAGCCTATTGAAAAGCCAATGCAGCTCATGGAGTAACAGTGTTATATGATATAACACAATAGATATAAACTTATGGTAAACTGTTCCAAACTTGATTGCAGAAAATAGGACTTCAGTAACAGAGTGGTCAATGCCTGGAATGCGCTACCTGACTGTGGTTTCTTCCCCAAACCCCCAAAACTTAGACTGTCTATTGTTGACCTCACCCCATTCCTAAGAAGTCTGTAAGGGGCGTGCATAAGTGCACCAACATGCCTACCATCCCTATCCTAATGTCCCTTTTGATTCATATCCTTATCATGTATTCATAACCATGTTTATACTTATATCTGTTATCTTATATGTGTTTGACAAAAAATTAATTAATAAATAGCGTTGTTACAATTCCGGACAGGATTTGTGGTTCAACCCATACCAACTCCAGATCATTGCAGGCTGCTGTATTCCCATAACCTCACAAAACTAAAACGCAGTGGGTTTATACTGCAAGTCTCTTTATTTAAAAATAAAGACCACTAATTCGGCTACCTCCTAAGCATGTTTGGGATAGGGGAATTGTAGCTTTTACTTCAGAACTTGCAAACTTTAGCACTCAACAGTATCTTGCTAACTTCCTCTTAACACTGAGGCCCCTCAACTAAAGAAACTGTTGAAAAATGTACATTATAATGCAGGTTTGCTATATTTACCATTTCTATGTAATCACATTGCTACACTTACAAAGCTGGATATATTAGGAAGCAATAGCTGGATGTTTGGGGTCAGTATACCAACTTCTCTTACAGTGTTTCTTCTTCTACACTTTGCTCTTTGGGACCCCACATTCTCGACCTTACTGAATGTCTCAATGCTGGTTTCCTGTTTCAAGTTTGCCCTTTGCCCCACTTTTGACCGAGCCAGTTTACTTTTGCACTGTCACTGACTGTGAACACTAATGCATTTCTTGTTACAACAGGTCCTGAAAAGCTGGCTGATGTTTTCACCCTCTGGTTCTTGTGTAAGAACGGGAGGGAAATTCTTACAAAAAGCCCTGGAAGTTTTCTCTGACCAATTACTTCCGTTTCTCGTCTAGAAGTAACTAGAGGGAGGGAGCGACTTTGCAGCTGATTGTGGATATGCCTGTGGCAGTCCAAAGTGCAGACTTGAATAGAAATGAAATTGGCTAGGGCTTCTTTCTCCGCCCTTTCTTAGTTGATTGGTAGGGAACAAGACATCGGAGCCTGGACAGAGTACCTCCCTTTTCTGTACATGCCATTTTTCACTTTTTGAGTTCACCCATCAAGAAAGCTTTCCTTAACATGGTGCAGCAAGCTTTATACAGAGGTTTGGTCTCCACCAAATGGCTAGCAGAAGCTGTCCGAGCCAAAAAGATTGGCCCTGAGTTGCGGGTGCTGGATGCTTCCTGGTATGATCCTGGAACAAGAAATGCCCAGAAAGAATTCCAAGAAAAGCATGTTCCTGGAGCCTCTTTTTTTGATATTGAAGAATGCAAAGACAAGTCATCTCCTTATGAGCTTATGCTGCCCAGTGAGAAACATTTTGCCGATTACGTTGGCCACTTGGGCATTGGGAATGATACACATGTAGTTGTGTATGATGGAGACAACCTGGGCACCTTCTACGCACCACGCGCATGGTGGATGTTCCGAGTCTTTGGGCATCGTACTGTTTCCGTGCTGAATGGGGGATTTAAAAACTGGCTGAAGGAAGGTCTCCCAGTAACATCAGAAATCTCCCGGCCAGAGCCATCTGCCTTTAAAGCCAGTCTTAACAGGTCTCTTCTGAAGACCTATGAAGAGATGGTGGAGAACATGGAATCCAAGCGGTTTCAGGTAGTCGATGCCAGATCTGAAGGGCGATTCCGAGGAACAGAACCTGAGCCAGGAAAGGCAGGTAGGAGTGCGCACTGAGATAACTGGTCCACTTTCCATATTCTTTACCTGCTAATGATATTTCAGACTTTACATCCCTCTTGCATACTTTACTTACTTAAGTTTACTTACTTGTGAGCAACCTCCACTAAACAAAGGGGAACACTTTCCAAATACACTTTCATAAGTTTGATATTACTGTGCTTGAGAAGAAATCCATACGTCTCCAAAACTGGCACATGTAGATAAACTACTCCTGAGTAGAAAAATAGGGGGATCTAAGAATTCATCCATTGGGAAAACTTTTACTATTTTCCTGGCCTTTTCCTTTTTCTCATGTGGTAAGAAATATACACATGCACACCCAAACACACACACACAGAGACATAGGATCCATTTATGTATGTTTGTTTGGGATTCCATACCGGTAGGATCTGCTATCAACACTTGTGGGTGTTCTAGTTTTCCAGATACACTGCCCCAGAAACTCAGGACCCTGATCAAAATAGATCTCTGGCAACTTGATATGTCTGCTGCTCTTTCCAAAATATTAATTTTTAGAGTAAATGGAGTCTGTTTGATTAGTCTTTGTCTAAAAATCAATCTTCCCAACAATTGCACAAAACATCCAAGACATTTTTCACTTTATTATATGATCTTCCCCGTCCCAATAATTGTATAAGAGAATGTTGAGCTAAAACCTTTGAGCCCCTGGACAAAGGGCAGGAGCCGCAGCCATGGAAATTGGTAAAATAGATATATACACGTGCATGTGTCAGAGAAGAAGTACAGCCTTCTGGAGCAAAACCCTGATTGATTGATCAACTCCAAGTTAATGATTTTCCAGGTCGCCACACCCAGCAAGTCCAGGATCTGTCAGCATAACAATCTCACTGATGGATTGCTTTTTCATCTGTTGGACTGTTTGTCCAATAAGTATTTTTCTGTAAAGAAATGGGGAGGAGTGCAAATTGTACTAAATCTTAATAGCTTCTGTGCCTTGTTTCAATATTATTGCTCTGTTATCCTTGTTTCAGTATTTAAGCTCAAGGGAACTCATAAGCACTTATTGTTAAGTTAAAACTAGATAAGGAAAATGGGTGGCTAGATCCCTAAATGCAGACATTAAGAGGGTCCAGACCAAGAGAGTTTGGGAAGGATACACCAGACATCAGAAGACTGTGATACAGACACAAGATCATTTTGCAAACATTACACAATTAGACCAATCCCCATAATGTAAGCTAGATCCAAAGTTTCTTTGGAAAGTAACTGGCCTCTAAGTCATGGAGTCAGACTCACTATGGAATGCTTGGGCTGAAGCAAACCTGATGTCTGATATGACAACCTTCACAATGTTGTTTCTAGTTTGACAATTTCCCAGGGAGCCTCAGTCTGGCAGCCCTGGTTTCAAGGGCAAGGGTTGACGCACACAAGCAGCGGACACTGAACCTTTAGGAATGTATTAGCATAAAACTGGCAAAAAAGAATTTCACCTCATTCTATAAAATAGCTCTGAGAGGATTGTGTATTCACCTCCCTGATAGGAGCATTGAAAGATGTTGTTGTTAGGCAGGAATTTTTCCTTGAGAATTCTGGTGAAGTAACTAAGAATCCGATAAGCTTTGCATAGCACTTCTCTGAGTGACCTAGTTTATTGTATTCATGGAAGATCCAACAGAAAGAACACAATAGCGGAAAGAAGTTTTAAAACTGTTTGTAGAAACTTTTCCAAGAAGACAACTTAAAAGAGCCATAGCGAACTATTCCATTGCATAATCTTTTTTTATTTCCTGCATCTCAAATTATTGGAAAAGTGTTATTTTCCCTTATGTCCATTCTTACGATGAATGTAGAGAGGGTGTAAGATCTCCATATTTGTAAATTGAAAAAAAATACTTTCTTTCCCATAGCATTCAGACCATTAAAATAGATTTGCCTAAAAGTATGTACGCAAATACTTCTCATGCAGGTAGTCTTCGGGTTACAACAGTTCATTTAGTGATCATCCGAAGTTACAACAGTACTGAAAAACAATGACTTATGGCCATTTTTCACACTTGTGACTGTTGCAGCATCCCCATGGTCGTATGATAAAAATTCAGATGCTTGGCAACTGACTCGCATTTGTGATGGTTGCAGTGTCCCAGGGTCATGTGATCATCTTTTGCGACCGTCTAACAAGCAACAATGGGGAAGCCAGTCTCACTTAACAACCATATTACTAACATTTACAGTGATTCACTTAACATCTGTGTCAAGAAAAGTCTTAAAACGGGGCAAAACTCACTTAACAAGTGCCTTGCTTAGCAACAGAAATGTTGGACTAAATTATGGTCATAACTCAAGAATTATCTATATTTCCAATACAGCTGCTGTCTCTCATATTTACCCTGACTAGGTGGAATAAAGAGGAATCAGCATTTTTCAAAAAAGTATTCTGTTTGGGCACTGCCCAGTGCTGAAATCCATTTTTTTTTGTTGCTACCGGTTCTATGGGCATGGCTTGGTGGGCGTGGTAGGGGAAGGATGCTGCAAAATCCCCATTCCCTCCCCACTCCTGGGGGTAGGATATTGCAAAATCTCCATTCTTACTCCACTCTGGGGCCAGCCAGCGGTAGTATTTGCCGGTTCTCCAAACTATTTAAAATTTCCGCTACCAGTTCTCCAGAACCTGCTGGATTTCACCCCTGGCACTGCCCAATCCAAATATCTGGGCAGTTCATAATATAGCAAAGAACAAGATAAAAACACAATTCAAGGCGGGATCTAGTCATTTAGTCTAAAACATACAGAAACCCATCCAACAAAGGGCAATTCATTAAGGTGGGTATACTTTAAATTGTGGTTTGTTTATTTGTTTCAAAAAGCAACGGTATATAACATTTATAAAATATTTTAAAAGGATAAGCTAAAATAAACGAATATTCTCAATTGAATATTTTTAGCTCTGTGATCCTGAAATGATATCTAAGAAGAATAATGAGTCTTGAGTCAGTTTCTATGGGGCACAGAAAGACAAATTCAGAATCTAATGAGATGAAAATGTCCATCTGGAATGGCAGGAGATCAATTGCGATGTGTTTCCACAAGAAATGTATGCAAGTTCACCATTTAGCGCAACCCTTTTCACTCTGGGGAGAGGGAGTTTGTGTATTTAAGAGCCACATACACCTCTGTTTTTTGTAGGATCACACTAGGATGCACTCATAGAGCAGGGTTGCTACAGTGCCATGTTGTGATAGCAGAAACAAAGCTTCATTTGCAACGGTGACCACTTATGCTTGGTTGCAGCCAGCTGGCTTTAGGTTTGGTGGCACCTAACATTATTTCTTAAATATGCTCAGTAATTTTTAAAATCCCACTGACATTGTCTTCCTTTTAATTTTTTTAATTCAATTTTTAATTGAACATTTCTCATACAAATAAAAGATAAGCATGGATAATAGAAAGAGTGAAGAAAAGAAAAAAAGAAAATGTGAAATAATGAGAGTAATGTAGTAACGATATAAAGAGAAATACAAATAGGAAAAAAGGAAAGATATATAAAGAAATAACTTCCAGTCTTCCTTATAACAGTTACAATCTTTTCCTCATTCTTGCCTCATTAAAATAGCATCCTAATTTGCTTCTTCCCATATTTAAACTTTTTCAATCTGCAAATCCATAAATCAGGAGCTTATTTTTTTCCTATTTTTAGCAAAAAGTGCAAAAGAGATTGCAGGTCCTTGATCAAAGTATTTATCGCATTATCCCCTGATCAGATAGGTCAATTTTGCCATTTCCGCCAATTCAATAATCTTTACATGCTACTTCTCCATTGTGGGAAATTCAGAAGTATCCATCTTTGTGTATCTAATAATCTCGCTGGAATTACCACATAAAAAATCAATATTCCATGAGTCTCTTCTAATTGGCTATCCATACGTTCCAATTAAACAACATTCTGGTTTCAGCAATTGTCTTCCTTTCCCAATAAAAGAATTTCTCTGCTTTCCACATTCTAACAAAAGAATCTTACACCAGGGATTAAACAAAATGGCCAGGGATTAAACAAAATGGTCAGGTAGGCAGCTAATCATTTATTGGGAAGCACTTTAAAAATGCTGTAAGTCAAAATTTGAATGGCCAAAGTCTTATCACATGTATATATCATAGGTCATAATATTTGGTTAAAGACTACCATAACAAAATATTCAAGATAGGGACTCTTCAGCAACTTGTTTTCTTTATGCCAACCCAACAACAGCAATTTGTGACGATCAGATAATCTGATTACATGCGATCAACTTGGGGTTGACTCTTAGTGACCCTAGAGATATACCGTATCTCCAGGATGTCATATCCACAACCTAATCTTTATGTCTTCCAATGGCATACTCTTACTGTTATAATCAGATTCATCTGCTACGTTGCTGGTTGCTCACTTGTTTTTACTTCTACTTTTCCCATCATTTTGGTTTCTCAAAGGAGCTGGCTCTTTATATAATATGCTTGCATAATTTCCTTGAGGGAGATGGATGGTCTAGAAACACTGAATATAAATAAATAGATAGCTAGATAAATTCAAAATATGGTAATTTGAGCCTGATTATTTGTGCTTTCGGTAAGAACTCTGGATTAATTTGTTATATGATCCATTTATTTTTTTCCTGGTTATTCATGGTATTCTCAAGAATCTTCCCCAACGCCAAAAGTGTCCTGCTGCTTTAGAGTTAATTTCCATAGAATATTAAAGGGAAAAGCCACTGCCTATACAATTACGATCTTTATAGGTATAGACAGGTCACAGCATCTGAATATTTTTCCCTAAGCCCTTCATTGCTACCATGAAGGGCTAGATTGTGACATGTGTATTCATTGCTTATTTCTTTACTGTTTAAAAAGCTATCATCCTAGTGACTTTGGGCTGCTAATAATACGTATACCAAAAATAGAGCAAAATAAAACTAATACAATATAAATATAATACACATCCTAAAGCATACATACCAGGCTTATCTAACACCCTGGCCCCAATGCCTGAGAGAAAAGACAGGTTTTCAAGGTCTTGGAAAGGCTAACAGGTCAGGCCTGTCCAAATCTTGGGGAAGATTGTATCATAGGCTAGATTCCAAAATCAAGAAAGTGTGCCTAGTGTCATCTAAATTACATTATTTAATCGAAAGGACCCAGAGCATTGCCCAACCTGACAGATTTGGTAAAATGGGCAGAAACCATTGAGACATGATCCCACAAGTAACCTGGCCATTTCCATATGGACTTTATAGATGACAAGCTAACAGATACTTGAACATTAACTGCATTGTACCCAAGTACCGTGTCTGCTATTTTCTTCCTGACTGTGTCATGTCTTGAGCAGTAAACTATGATCTTCTGACTGAAGGTTGTCCAATCCCAATCTATTTTAGTTTGCTGATGCCCCAGATGTCAATGTGTATTGATTCATCTCATCCATTAAAGTTAAATTATGGAAGTGATTATGAAGTAATTGTAATTGGGATATTGCATTTCATTTCATTATTAAACACGAGACTGAGCATTCTTTAAATTTGACTGTTTTTTTAAAATTTTGTGGATTTTTTAAGATATATATATTTAAAGGCAGTTCTCATCCATCTTTTCCAAAAATCTGCAATTATCTTGATCTATATTTAAATACAGCAAATTCTGGAGTTGTGATTTATTAGAAATAGAGCTGTTTTATTTTACATTTAACAATCACCCATATAACCAACATTATCTCTTACCTTTTATTCAACCTATTTGTATTAGAAATACAGTAATTGATAATTTCAAATTATTTGACCACAATCCCAGTCTTGTGCTACCATTTGTATCCCAATTATGTGTTACCATTTATACGCCGTACCATTATTTAGGATTAGCACTTCTTATAATGCTGTTTTATTTGCACTTATTTAAGTAACCATGTTCTTAACTATTTTAAACTCTATTATACAAATTGTTTTTCTCTTATGCATGTATACATATAGAATTACCGTATGTAATTCTTCTTTTATTCAACATTTTCTTTGTATCTGGCCTTAGGTCTATGATACAATTGAATTGAATTTGACCATAATAATTATGGGAAGTACCTTTCATGACCTAGTTGAGTGATTATTCTTTCTCTTATTCCAGGGATAGAACCAGGTCACATTCCAGGTTCCAAAAACATTCCTTTCTTCAACTTCTTGACTGAGGAAGGATTTGAGAAACCCCAAGAAGAAATCCGGAGCATGTTCCAGGAGAAGAACGTGGATCTTTCAAAGCCATTGATTGCCACATGCCGCAAGGGGATTACAGCCTGCCATATTGCTTTGGGAGCATATCTCTGTGGCAAACCAGATGTGGCCATCTATGATGGATCCTGGTCAGAGTGGTTTCGTCGTGCCCCACCCGAGTCTAAAATATCTGAATGGAATCGCCATAAGGCATAAAAACTCAATTTTCTGTGAAGCATAGCTGCTAATGCTAAGCATAATGAAAAGATAGGAAAATAAATTAAGTTCCTATTATTTTATAATTTTATCATTTTCTAATCCATAGTTACTGCTTGCTTTTGCAAACTGGTAATTAAATAAAATTGAATCTTGGATCAAGTACAGTTTTCAATTCAGTGTCCTTCTTTGTTCTCCACAGCTAAGAACAGAAGAGAAACTATCCACTGTTATTATAACTGTTAATATTTATATCATGACTTTCCATTATGTCCAGCATCCTGCTGCTGCTCTTGAAATGTAGATTACTGTCCCTAGTTTATCCATTTAACAGCAGACTAATGGTCAATGATAGGAATTAGTCATATCTGGAAGTTGTCAAGTTGTGAAAAGCTAGCAAAAACTAAAGACTAACTGGAACCTTATGTTGACATACTGTAAGTAAAACAATGTTCTCATTTTAATAGTTTTAGCAACTGCATATAAAACCCAGTCAAGACCATTAACTCACTGAAACAAATCATTTTAATGGGCTAAAGTATTATTAGGGAAAGAACCAACAGATTTCATGAAATTAGATTCCAATTCCAAGTAACCTTGGTACTGTTTCAAAGAAGGTTGTTTCCTGTGAATTCACACACCAAATTTCCCACAGTGGTAAGGTGCAAAGGATCCTCTTCTGAGAGAGACGTTCAGGCAGAAGGTGTATTTTAGGCTCTCTCATTTAGGCTTTAAAGATGATATCCAGGAGTTTTGAGGCAGACATCTTCAAAATTGCCTTGCATGTTATAGGTTAAGGTAATTTGTCCATGCACTTTAGCACCGAAGTTGTTATTTAAGAAATCATTGTGCCTTAACTACTTAATGATTATGATGAGGTCAGGCTCCAGGTATGTAAGCAGTTATATTCAGTCTTCAAATGTACAAAACAGAGGAAAACCAGTTCACTGATGATTCTACCATGTGTACGTGCGAGAAATCTGTATCAAGCTATCAAACGTTATAATGTGAATCTTAATGTTTATAAATCAAAGCCACTTTTATTCCCATATATTCAACATTCCTTTAGTTTTCAATATTTGGGAATGACATCTTTGCCACCAAAATAGCACTTTTCACATTCTTGATGAAACACAAGAGTTTTGAAAGTACATATACTAAAGTTCATATACTAGGAAAAGTGTAAAGAGCAACAATAGTGTAAAGGGGAATAAGAATTATTATGAGGACAGACTGCTGACTAACCTGGAAAAAGGATAAAAGCAAACTTTGTGTGTGCGCAAATGGAGTGCCCTGGAAGAAGACTTGCAGGGCTGGCTACTGAAATGCTAGTTAGTTAGCTGTGCTTGTATACAATCCTTTACAGACCTTGTCTTCACTTCAATTTGCTATGGAATTATTATATTTGACAATCCCAATTTTCTCCTTGGTTTACATGACATCCTCACTGGGCCTATGGTCCATGAGTGTAATAACATAGCCTGCATAAGGTATATCAGTTTTAAAATAGTTTTCTGTTCCCTTTTCCTGTTCCAATCTCTTGGAAGTGAGATTAAGATATATATCTGTTTCTCCATATATTCAATTTTTACTTCCCTGTAACAAAATCAGCAGATGCATATTCTTATCTGCAATCATTTGGGCTTCCTTAGACATTAATCCCTTGTAAAAAAACCACATATCATATCTCCCTTTCAACCAGCGTTTACATATCTTAAAGGTTCTCCATCCATTTACCCCATGTGTAATAAACTTTCTGTCAAGATATACCAATTCATCTTCTCCCTCCAATTTTTCTCATTTACACTATATATTCACTTTTTCCTCCTATTCAACCATATCTCAGTGACCTGCTGAAGAGAAAAAAATGGAGTTATGCCCCCTGCCTTGCATAAAGCTGTACAACGTGTACCAATTTTGCTCACTGTCACTTGGTTTTTTTTAAATTTATTAATATACCTTCAGGGGTGGGTTCTAATTTACCTTGCCACCGGTTCGCTGCCTCCTGCGCCATGTGGGTGTGCCTTCCCCCCCAAAAAAAGGCCAAAAACAAGTTCATGACGCATGCACAGTGCTGGAAACTCAGCTTCTGTGCATGCGCAGAAGAAAAAAAATATGGGGGGAAAAAAACATCCCAAAAAAGATGGCGGCGCCCACGGAGCAGCAGAGCCGGCTCCATTACGTCACCAGAGGCCTACTACCTACTCGGTAGAACCGATCCAAACCGGTAGGAACCCACCTCTGCATTGCTCCCTGGAGACGTGTTTGCAATTTCAACTGGGTCCATCTGCAACTTTGAACTTGCCACTTTGTGCAAATTCCTGGTTGCTGTTCATAAATGGCCACATTTTCTTCTAGAAGAGAAATCAGAGGAATTGTCAGCTCCGAAGTACAAAGGCCGTTAGGAGCTGCCATTCGGTGGGAACCTGCCGCCCGAGCACCACAGCCATCCGCCAGCACAGAGTGCAGCCGGACCGCCGAACATACGATACCCTTCGATGGGCATGCCGCTGAGGAGCCATGTGGCTGTGTGGAGGTTGCACAGCTATGACGTTATCAGGGGATGGCCGTCGGCTTAGGAACAGTGCTTACAATTATCCTCGGTGTTCCGGATGGCTGAAGCAGGCGGGGTACAGGCGGATGCTGGGTTGTTATAATTGACATTACAGGGCCACGTGGGTGGGGGTGGAGTAAGGTGGGCGGTGATTATACTTTAAAAGATGTTGGAAAACACGGGCAGGGTAGCCCTAACAAAGTTTCCATTTTGTGTGATTATGAGTTTGTGCCAGAAGTAAGTAAAGAAGGCATTATCAAACTTGGTTTGCATTCTTGGCCTTATTATTTTACCTACTTTGTTTGGAACTTGACAGAAAAAAAAACCACCACCTTGCAAATGCCTTCAAAGTTTTATTTTTGGAAAACAGCATTACTGTGAGGAAATAGCTTAAAAGGAGGAAATAAATTGGACAAGGCCAGAAGCACCAACCAAAACAATAATGTGCAGAGTCATTTCCTCAAAGAAAAAGCAGCATTAAAGAAGTTGTTTGTTCTTTTCTTTCCACTTGTTGCTACTTGTTGATTTGCGTGTAATGCTTATCTTTCTGCAAAAAGGAAATCCTGCATCCAAAACCAAAACCAAAACCACATTTTTAAAATCTATAAAGGGAGAGACAAATTGGTTGCTATCATCAGCTCCATCTCAATCCCTTCTTGCTGCTTGGAACCTGCAACAACAGCAGCAGATTCTCAGCTCCATGCCATTCAAATGTTCTCCAAATGTCATTTCATGTCAGTCCTGCTTCAGTCTGGTCCCTGAGGGAAGGAAAACCCTCGACTCCATTTGGTTGACGTGAAAGGTACTTTTACTAAGAGATGCTGGTTGCGGTAAGGTTAGGTGGTATCTGAGTTTCCTGTGCAACAAGACAAAACTATTGAAGGCTCATATGATGGAATGTGTGTACGGATGAGGCCCTGGGAGGCTGGGTCAGGGGAAGGGTCATATGTGGAGATAGGCCCCAGGTGTGGGTATAAATGGGACATGAGAGTGAGGAATATGAATTCTGAAAAACATTTACTCCTGTCTTCATTTGTTTGCCTTAAAACAAACAATTGAACTGCTTCTATTCTTTTCCTCTTCTCTGCAATATAGTATGGGGGAGGGGGGAGGGGGAGGGAGAGGGCTACCTTGAAACAAAGACTTAAACTGCTTTTGTTCTTCTCTGCTTCTCTGCAATAGTAGGAAGGGAGGAATGGGGTGGGGCCGCTGCACAGTCATAGCCAGGCAAGAAACAGGCAACTTGCCTGTCAAACCACTAAGACAAACAAGAATAGATCGCTTATAAGGGGAAAAAAAACCAAAACCACATAGCTGGCACATGAAACTAGGACACTTTGCAAGATACCCTTGAACTGGGGTGAGTGACAGGTGACGTGACACTTAGCTACTTTGCATAGCAAGCGTGACAGTTTTCAGGGGGCTGTAATCCAGATAACCAATCAATAGAATAGACAATAGAATAACAGAGTTGGAAGGGGCCTTGGAGGTTTAGATTAGATTAGATTAACAGAGTTGGAAGGGACCTTGTAGGTCATCTAGTCCAACCCCCTGCTCAAGCAGGAGA
>JANHFT010007275.1:499112-510218 GCA_032467955.1 Pseudoxenodon macrops
TGCCTCTCTGGTTAACCCTTATTACATTGTAACAACTAAGGCGAAGCGCCCATCGACATGAGTGATGTTGAGTTGGCCCCGCCCACACAGTCACATGACTACCGAGCCATGCCTACCCAGATGGTCATTAGGGCAGAGAACCGGTTGTTAAATTATTTGAATCCCACCGCTGCCTTACATATATGATGCCAATTGGCAAAAGTTCTAGCTCTAAGCATGACAATGTAGCTATGTGTGAAGCTAATTCACCAGCCACATCTCAGAGAGCTTTTGGGAGGGAGAGGTGCACGGGTGGGTTCCGGATATTTTTGCTGCCGGTTCGCTCAGGTTCACGCTGCATGTGCGCATGTGAAGCGCGCCCATACGCACGCAGCAATCAAAAACTAGCTTATGCGCATGCGCAGAAGCAAAATCCAAGATGGCGGCACCGATGGAGACACCGAGGAGACCGGCTCCGTGATGTCATCGCTAAGTTACTACCAGTTCTTTAGAATCCACCTCTGGAGAGGTTCCTGTGAAGAAATGGTGTCAGGATGTGCCTTCTTAATGCTTTCATTGTCCTCCACATAAGCTTCTCTTCTCCTACTCCCCCAAAGTGGAGTCCCTGGAAGATAATGCATGATGCCTTATGTTCCATGTACCTTGCAATGATGAGAATGATTAAAGAATCCATGATTGAACCTGGGTTGTTGCAAGTCCTTAATATCTATCATACTTGAATGAGTACTCAGTATTTCCTAGTGGCCACACTAGGAAATACTGCACTTCCGATAAATTCAGATCAGTAAATTATGGCCACATGAGGACCCAACAATATTTACCTCAAACCAATCTTTATTGATCCTGCTGAGTAAATAGATTAAGTCTCCTTTCTTGAAGCTCAATTCCAGTTTATTGGAGGCAGTAAAATCAAACAGTGCCTATGGGAAAGATTCCAATTGTAGGAGGTCAGATGACAAAGTTACAAAAATTAGGTATAATCTATATTCCCAGAAAGTAAGCATTACATCACAATAGTTTAAAGACCTTGGAGATATTTGTGCAAAAGTCTTGTATTAGAAAAGCTATAACTGGATTATACCAGTTATATATTACTATGGATAGCAACTTTGCCCTCTTACAGGCTTCTGCCAATATTTCCCTACTGCAGAATTATACCATACCATGATAACACTGATTGATAGATCGCATGGCTCTAAAAGAAAATGACCAGTAAATTACAGTTTTAGCTAAAGTAATTTTAAGAACTCTAACCTTCTATATAATACATTTCAGTTGTCATAAGAAAGGCAGAAATATGCGCTCAACTGTTTCAGAAAGAAGAAGGAAAAAAGGAAGGGAGGGAGGGAAAAAGAATCTGCCTGTACTTACCTATCACTGCTCTATCCACCTATTTGTGCATAATGCCAATTTGGCATTTCTCAGATATGGTGGAACTGCAGCTGTTGTTTGAGAACTTTGGAAACTGCAATTCCAATGTTATCTCAATTGGGGAAAGCTGATGAGTCATTTTTATATTTTATCTTTAGGAAATTCAGGGAAGTTGCAATTTTGAGATAAATTATTTATAAAAAATCAATATCTTATGATGAGATATGTTTAGTAATGTGTTTACATAACTATTTATATGTAGATTTTGTTGCAAATATTTTGGGAATGTTAATTCAATGTTATTTAACACAATAATATTAAATTTCTTCATTATTTCCTCTCTCCCTCCTTCTCCATTCTTTCTAAGTTAAGTGGAAAGGAAGAAGTGTGTGTTCTTCCTACTTGCCCATAAACTCCGGCTCTATTATTGAAAGAGGATCCTCTGGTCAGGTAGTGACTGAATAGTGACACATTCAGAGAAATACCTTTACAGTTGTTAGAAATTCTGTTTGTATAGTCTACAGAACAAAGTGCACAGTCACCATGTGCTTTACTGCTTAACTGTGACAGGAAACAAGAAACTTTTATACAGAGAAAAGGCAAAGAGTGTATACCATAGATGCAAACACTGCTATCAACTGGTTGGCTCTAATTGTTGCACAGAATACATTAAAAACATATATTTTAACAATAGACTACATAGCGAGTAAGGCACTTACCTCCACTCGTGGAGCTGCCAATCTGTCAAACCCCGGTTCTTGAGGACTCACACTCTTTCTATCATAAAGAAGAAAGAAAGTGTATTTTACCAGCTCCACTGGGGAACAATACAGAATTAGCATTTCAACCATGCTTGTTTATTAACTAGGCTAGGAAGTTAGTAAGAACTGTCTCCTATGTTTGTTGCATACTCACACACGGCGAGTACGAGGACGTAGCCTTCTCAGTCCTTGAGGTATCTGTTCACTGTCAAACTCTGACTGACAGAAAAATAAGCGGATATCTTCATCTAGCAACACACAGGGTAGCAAGCTAAGCAGCTTCTGTGTCAATGAATTAAAAAAATCAAATTGAGAAATGGACAGTTTCTGCCTTGGCATTTTACAAGTAGAGGAAATATTTCTGGGGGAGGGGTCAAAACACTCCCCTCCTGTTCCATCTACACCCCATGCAAGAGGGAAGTGCCCAGTATCCCTATTACTTAAACCCTGACACATGCTCATCATTGATGAGGGCTCTTTAGTATCAACACTGTAAGAAGCTTGGAGGATCTGCTGGGATGGTTAAAATAAAATTGAAATGACAACCATAATTGTGCAATTGAAGTCCTGTCCCTTTAAATCAAACCCCCATCCCTTAAAAAAAAAATTACAAATCACCACCTCTTTTTTATTCATTTTTTTACAACTTCCCCCAGGTATCCAGCAGGATTGTTGGGAAGTTTGGAATGGTCTATAGTTATGTTGACATAAGGGGGGATTAATAGCTTTGGTTATAATGTCCTGTCTCAGGTCACCAGACATCTTGGGGAGGTGAGACTTAGAAGTATCGCTAATCTCTTATGATTAAATTAAGTTTGGACTATGAAGGGCTGCATACGATGCTAGATGTGTGTAACCATTTCTGGACAATTGTGTAATCTTGCATAATATCCCAGGCATCCAAAACTCCCCAACAATACCAATACATTTCAACATTTCCCCCCCAAAATGACCACGTTCAATTTTTTGACGATGCTAAACATCATTTGGAGTGCTAATGGATATTCTAACAGCCTCAATCTTTATGATGCCAATTCCTGCACAAATACTGGGTGACTGTTTCTGATTTAATGTGCAGATCTGAAAGCATTCTAGCAAGTGGTTTCTTCTCTTAGCAGTTGCAGAATTCAGTCAACTGGTTTCTAACTGGATTAGTAACCTGCAAGAAATTGTGCAATGGCTCAGAGAAACAAATAATCACAAAGAAGAATGGAGGGCACAAAAAAAATAAATGTTTCCTATACGTTTTTCTCTTCTCCTGCCAAGCTATAGGTTGCGTCATCAATATAGCCTAGCAGCAAATGATTTAATGTCATATACAAGAGGAAATAATGCAAACATCCATGAAGACTCAAATGTTTGTGAGTTTAGTGGAATGATGCAAATGAAGGAAGGAAATTTAAAACTGATTCTATTAATTTGGAAAGTTTCCCAATTTCTATAGAACAAGTGACAGTATCTCACGAGCTATCCTAAAGCTTCTAATGCAAAAGCTTATCTCATGTATTAGTGTTTATGCTGAACAAATTAATACTGCAACAAAAGTTAATCATACAGTAAGTGCCACTACCCTGGTTTACAAGCACAATAATAACATATACAATTGTGCAAACGAAGGCAGGAATCTCTGACCCAAAGTTTAAGGATTTGTGCCAAATGAGGCCCACAAACCTCTGAAGGCAATCGTAACAATTAAAAGCTAATATAAAACAGAAACAGTTCAGTAATTTAGGTATACTTTTGAGTTGACATGAGCAAGAAAATGAATGGAAAATCAAATCTTACTATCCAGATGCATTTCACGTTCATATTCCAGACCAATATAACAAGAGTGAGTTGTAAATTGTTTTGCTGATGGTTCGTTCAGGGTCACGCCTCGCGCATGTGCGCAAAGTGCACGCTTGCATGCCCTCACAGCAGTCAAGAGATAGCTTCTGCGCATGTGCAGAAGCAAAAATTAGCTACTGCACATGCGCAGAAGCAAAATTCAAAATGGTGGTGGCCACGGAGACACCAAAGAAACCAGCTCCGTGACGTCATCGCCGAGTTACTAATGGTTCTATAGAACCGGATAGAACCGGATAGAACCGGTAGGAACCCACCTCTGAAATATAACCAAAATGAGTTTGAATTGCATATCTGAATAACATACCTCACTATGGTGCAACAATTGTTTTTTTTATAACAATATTTTACACTAAGTAACTGCATGATCAAAGCAGCAAACCTTTCTTAAAATCAATACTTACCTTCATGTATATGTTGAGTATCGGGATTCGGTTGTCTGCAATCTCCTTCTTTGCACCAACATAAACTTTTCCTGAAAAGCATCAATGTAAATAAAGAGAATTAAAATAAAGTTTTTTTATTTTTATACATCCCATTGCGTGAATGGTTTGATTCTTGAGTATCATACAATTCAATGCAAATAAACATAATACTATTGTTCCTAATACTAATTACATTTCATTTTCATTTTTGGTTTTGGTTTTACTAACACATAACTTCTACTATCATCCTTCAGTTCGGAATGAAAGATCTCATGAAAGGGATGTGTAGAGAGAAAAAAAACATTAGAAAGTTTGATTGTACAGGTAATCCTTGACTTACAACAGTTCATTTAGTGACCGTTCAAAGTTACAACGGCACTGAAAAATGTGACTTATGCCCGTTTTTCACACTTACAACCATTGCAGCATCAATATGGTCATGTGATGGCAACTGGTTCATATTTATGACGGTTGCGGTGTCCCAGGGTCATGGGATCCCCTCTTGCGACCTTCTGACAAGCAAAGTCAATGGGGGACCCAGATTCAGAGGTGGGTTCCTACCGGTTTGGACCGGTTCTATAGAGTAGGTAGTAAGCCGCTGGTGATGTCACGGAACTGGTTCTGGTCCATGGAAGCCACCATCTTTTTATTATTATTTTTTTTGGGGGGGGGACAAATTTTTTTAATTTTTTTTTCTGGTTTTTTTTTCTTCTGCGTATGCGCAGAAGCCAAGTTTCCGGCACTGCACATGCATCGCCATCTTGTTTTTGGAATTTTTTGGGGGTAATTTTTTTCTACTGCGCATGCGCGCGCCCTCTTAGCGCGGAAAGCAGCGAACCGGCGGGGTGGTAAGTTAAAACCCACCCCTGCCCAGATTCACTTAACAACTGTGTTACTAAATTAACAACTGCAGGGATTCATTTTACAACAGTGCAAGAAGGGTCGTAAAATGGGACAAAACTCACTTAACAAATGACTCACTTAGCAACATCAATTTTGGGCTCAATAGTAGTCATATGTTGAGGGCTACCTGTATAGGATTTTTTTATTTCCTTTGGGAGGCGTTTGCCAATTGCAAATCACATTATAAACTCTCATTGCTTCTGTACTAATGCAGCTCTTGTGCTCTGTCTCATGCAACCTGCAGTTCACCGAGAATGCAGAATCTCTCCTTTCTGAGAATCCTGCGGTCAATAATTCTGTGAAAGGAACTAATGGTTTCTATGGTGCTGGGATCACAAAATGCCCGTTTTAAATTCACAATATTGACGACGGTTTTAATAGCATGGCAAAGACCAACGTATTTTCAGATAGAACACATGGTTGAAGGAAAACCAATTCTCTATAAACAAAAGAAGCCAAGGTTCAAGAGCAGCAAAGGGTCTTTACCTTTGACAGAGATAGCTGGAAGAATTGGGGGCTTTATTTCGGCATAAGAATGCCTCCTTTGTATGTGTTTTATAAAACAAGGGAGGGACTGTTTTAAAGAACAGGAACTGGTGATGTGAAATACAGTACAGGCTCTGTCATGCAGCAGAAATATTTTTTCTTAGTAACAGGAGAGACAAAGGCAAAAGTTGAAGAATAAATGGTGAAAAGAGATATTTTAAGCTATGGGGTGTACAGGAGGGGTGAAGAGTTAGATTCTGCTTCAAGTTTTTTAGCTAACGTAATATTCATGTCCTGGAGAGACAGGCAGGCAGGCAGGGAGACAAACATAGTTGTTAAACCTACCCAACTCCAGCATAGTGTACACTAGGATCAGAGGTGGGTTCTAAATCTTCTTACTATTGGTTTGCTCAGGGGGGGCGCTTTGTGCGCACACCTGTGCACGCACAGTACTTTTAAAAAATCCAAAATGGTGGCACATGTGCGTGCATGCGCAGTGCTTTTTTAAAATCCAAAATGGCGGCGCCTATGGCGCCTCTGAAAGAACTAGCTCGGAGGCGTGGTAGGCCTGAGTTGCTAATGGTTCTACCGAACCAGGCCGGTAAGTTACTAATTAACAGTTTGGTAGAACTGGATTGAACCATTAGGAACCCACCTCTGATTAGGATCAATACATAGAATAAAAACATATTAAAAGCTACCTGAACACACTCCCTAACATGCAAGATCTCATCAGGCCCTCCATTTTTTGGATGCTTTTCCATAGGGCAAGGGCTGAAACCCAGGAAGCCTTGCTTCCTTAATCCCATAAAATTACAATATTTAGTTGATTGGACCTGTAGTGTACCCATATGCAAAAAAAAAAAAAAAAAGGCTTAACAGGTTAAAACATCTTGGAAACTGTGTTTCTAAAAACAGATGAGGTTTACATAATCCAGATTGAGTTAATTTGGGGCTAGTATGTGGGGGCTGGAGATGTACTACTTAGAGGACCAAATGTGGACCAAATGTGGACCAAATGTACAAATTTGGCTGCTGCAAATAAAATTGTAGGTTGAGTCTGATTTTTTTAACATGGCTTTTCATTTAGAATTGAAGGTAGGGGAATGGCCACTTAATAACATATGACAAATGTAAACATTCCAGATTAGCCTAAATTTTATATATTTATTCATTCATTCATTTATTTATTCATTTAATTTTTGATCCCAGACTCCAACTGACTGTAGGTAGCTCACAAAGTATAAAAGAACATAAAAAGAATGAATAAGAGTACAACAAATATTACTCCAAAAAGAATGACAAAATACAGTAGTTGCACCATAATGATGATTTCAAAAGTGACATTCAAATTAGGGGAGCATCCCAGATTGCAAGAGGTATTTGGGAGTTCAGAACAAACTGCAAAAGCAAAAGAATCCATCATTTGAATCACTGTATTATCATAATCTTAAAATCTTCTGCATTGATATATGTTTCACTATGCAACCATTAAGTGAACGATTCATTATCAGATAATCAAGGAAGGAAATCTAAATGCAGGACCAGAAAGATTTTGTGGTTTACCTGGAAAGGTAGGAAGTATGCAGACAATGCTGCTATTTTTACTTTCTACACCGTATCTTTCTTCCAGTTTGGCATGCAAGCTGTAGAACTGGCGGTAACGCCGAAATATCATATATCTGTTCTTGCCTTTTGTTTTCACCTCAATCACAAATACCTAGAAAAGAAGAATTCAAAATTCCTGACATCTCCAGTTAACACAAATACATTTCTACCTAAAATGCTGAAGAATTGGTCTAGTTTTCATATAAGCCTCCTAGCTCCTTAATACAAGCAAAGGAATTCAGGAAAATAGAAATATGTCAATATCTTTCCTATATGTGTCCTTCACAATGTAAGACAGTTTTCATTCAATACTAATTATATACTATGACCACTAATGCTTCGTTTAGTTTAGAATAATGTTCAATTGAATGAATAAACCTTAGTTGCCCATATATCTCCTCTCCTGTGTTTTCTTGATAGAATAAAAACAAGATTGATTATAACTGGAATCACATATCATACTAA
This sequence comes from Pseudoxenodon macrops, assembly GCA_032467955.1. Lineage (NCBI taxonomy): Eukaryota > Metazoa > Chordata > Lepidosauria > Squamata > Pseudoxenodontidae > Pseudoxenodon > Pseudoxenodon macrops. The sequence goes on from JANHFT010007275.1 coordinate 506,977, forward strand.
GATTATTTGTTTTAACCTTAATGGTGTGATTTCTTGCCTTCCAGATATTTTGCGCTAGAAATTATCATTGCATTCCAAATTTTTGAGGACTACAACTCTCAAATACCAATTCCTGTCTAGGAAGTCTGGGTCTTGTATACCTAACATATCTGCTGGATGTCCAGGTTGGAATTAACTATTCTAAGCCATAGACTGTGGTTTACAAATTACAATAGTTGACTTCCTCATGTTATCTCACAAAAAAAGCAAATATTATGTAGTGAATATCCTAAAGACACTCATGTCACCTTAACAGAATTGTTTGGAACTTGCTGAAACCTTGTTACAGGCAGACAAACATTCCAGAAATTTAATTTTCTATTAATTTCTTCCTTAGATTTATATCCCATCTGCCATTCAAAGTGTCGGTTTTCATGAGGATTTCCCTTTACTTTTTATCCCCACAGTAGCAATCCTAGGAGTTTATGCTCGGCTGAGAGTGACTGATCCAAAGATATCAGTGAGTTTTCAAACTGAGGATGGACCCAGGTGTAGCCCAATACATTATACTGCATGTTGGCTGGCTTGCTTGTTTCTTTATTAAGGCCGTATGCTACCCATCTCACTGTCAAGCAAATCTGGGTAGCTTATAAACATCATAAGAAACCAAAGGTACAAAACATTAAAACAATAAATACTAAATAAATAAAAATTAAATAAATTAAAATATCAGAATACTAAGGCGTGGAGGTGAGATATTCTTCCTAGTCCACTAACCACCTCCAATATGGAATATCCACACTGGGGACCAGGCCAGTCAACAGATTCAGGTTTTATAGGCTCTTACAGAAGGCCAAGAGGATGGGAGCGGATCTCACCTCAAAGGAGCATGATATTCCAGAGGGCAGGGGCCATGGCAGAAAAAGGTTCTTCTCTTGGAGTCGTACCCCCCACAACTGGAACGTCTTGGCTAATGCAGTCTGCAGCATGCCCCTTCCACCACAATGAGTGGAGTGGGTCAATTCCATTGGGGTGAGATGGTTCCTCAATTAGCCTAGACCCATACCATAAATGGCTTTAAAACAAACACCTTCAATTGAACCCGGAAGTAGACCAGCAGTAAACCTCACACATTAGCAGTGTTACATGGACACTCTAAGGAACTGGCCATGCAGCTGAATTTTGCAGCAGCTATAGCTGTGATGGTTAACCTCTTTGGCACTGAGTGCTGAAACTGGAGCATTAGCATGTGCACACTGGTGCGACGGAACCCGGAAGAGAGCAGTTGGCCGGTACGCATGTGTTCGGCAGCCAGCTGCTCTTCTGGGTTCCATCGCGTGCATAAGCGCTGGCCAGTTGGTATTTGCACACATGCATGTGCCAGAACCCAGAAGAGAGAAGCTGGCCAGTGCACATGCGTGCAAGACCAGCTGGTCGACACGCATGCGCACAATGGAACCTGGAAGAGAGGGCTCTGTGTGCCACCTCTGGCACGCGTGCCATAGGTTTGCCATCATGGAGCTATAGCTTATGAATATTCTTCAAGAGTAGCCCCAGGTAAAGCACATTGGAGTAGTCCAAACACGAGATGGCCCAGGCATGAATGACTGAACACAGGGACTCGGAGTCCAGGAAAGGGCACAACTGGTACACAATGTGAAGTTGTGTAAAGGCTCTCCTAGCAACAACTGTCACCTATTCCTTAAACAGGAGTCATGAGTCTCGGACAAATTCTGCATGGTATCTGTCTGGGGCAGTGCAACCCCAGACAGAACTAAAGGCATTAAAGTCCTGTGTCCCAAATCCCATACATCCTTAACCACTCAGTCTTACCAGGGTTCAGTCAAATCTATATGCCTCCTCTTTAGATGTTTTTAAAAGTATTTATCTGCATATGTCAGTCATTTGACCTATGGCTGGACAATCTGGACCTTCACCATGTCTCCTGCTTCCCAGTAACTAATTGGCAGACCAGGCAGAGGTGGGTTCCTACTGGTTCTATCTGGATCTATAGAGTTAGGGTAGTAACTCCATGATGACGTCACGGAGCCGGTTCCTTCGGTGTCTCCATGGGCGCCACCATTTTGGATTTTGTTTCTGCGCATGTGCAGAAATTATTTTTTGATTGCTGCGCGTGCTTGACGCGCGACCCTGAGAGAACCAGCAATAAGAAGATTCAGAACCCACCTCTGAGAACAGGGTAGAGGAAGCAAAACAAGATTGTCAGGGGATGTTTTTTCTTTTATTCTCAAAGGGTTGCCTTGGTATTAAGGGTCAACTTTGTTGAGTAGGATGTATGGATCCATCCTTTCATTTTTAATACACTATGATTAATGTTAACTCTGACTAAGGAAAATCTTCCCTAATTTAGCACCCTTCGGATGTGTTCTCTGGACATGTTGGCTGAAAGTTAATGAAGTGAATTCCAATGTATCTGGGACATAGCACTGAAGAAGGCTGATTTAAAGGCTGAATTAAGTGAACAATCTTAACCATAGCTTAAATGGGCCATTTTTCCTGTATCATATTTAACCAACATTGATCACAGAATGTTCAGATTAAAATGTTGATCATGAAGGAAAACATTTCTAAACTTTCCCAACTCAATGGGGAGGAAGAAACTTATGAACTTGTTTAAGCAATAGTGAATCTTGGTTTGATATTACCTCCAATTGCAGATTTAAGAGAGTTTTCTACATCTCTAAAGTTTGTATGGAGATTCTCAGTCATCCAAGCCATGGTTATCACAAAGGTGCCTTTTCAAAAGTTTTGAAGAAGTTCTGAAAAAGCCTCTTGAATGAGAAGCGAAACATCTTCAAGAAACAACAAAGAAAGCCCAGTTGCCTTTTTGAAAAAGCACCTTTGGGATCTTCCAAAGTTTCTAATATCCATGGTGTGTTAAACATCAGTAACTGACGTTGAAACCAGCGAAACAAGTGAAACAAATCCAATGAAATTAGACATTTCACCCTTTTATGAAATAGTGGGCTTTCTCTATTTTCACTCGCCCCATCCCTGGTATAGCTAACCTTTTTGCCATCGCATGCCAAAAGCGGGACCAGTGCAGGAGAGTTGTGCGCATGCGTGCCCAGACCCAAAATTCAATGTTCCCTAATACCACCACCCCACACATGCGTGCATGACCCCCCTCAGCGCTCCCTTGCTTTTGCCACACAGTGGGTTTTTCACCCTCCCCAGGCTCCAGAGGCTTTCTAGGAGCCTGAGGAGGGGGAAAACGACCTTCCCCACCCTCCTGAAACGGG
>JANHFT010007275.1:542874-554794 GCA_032467955.1 Pseudoxenodon macrops
ATCCTGGACATAAATTGTTTCAACTCCTACCCTCAAAACGACGCTATAGAGCACTGCACACCAAGACAACTAGACACCAGAACAGTTTTTCCCCAAACAGCATCACTCTGCTAAACAAATAATTCCTTAACACTGTCACCTATTCAGTAGAGCTGCATTACTATTAGTCTTCTCATTTTTCCTATCACCCATCTCCTCCCACTTATGACCACATGACTGTAACTTTGTTGCTTATATCCTTACAATTAATTGTTTCCTGATTGCTTATTTGTGCCATATGACTATCATTAAGTGTTGTACCTTATGATTCTTTTATGTACACTGAGAGCACATGCACCAAAGACAAATTCCTCGTGTATCCAATCACACTTGGCCAATAAAGAATTCTATTCTATTCTTTTCTGGAGTCTATTCTATTGCTGAAGAGTCTACATGTAACTTCATTCTGTGAGCGTGCATAATTCTAAGAGAGAAATATAGGTGAATATCTAGATTCTAGACTCTCTGTTGCAGATGTTCATCATATGACATATGAGAGATGATGTGGCATGGAAACCTAGATGTTCTCTTGCTACAATTCAAACCATGAGGAAAGGGACCATTAAAGCATTGATTTTTTTTCCTTGTGGCACATAAAAAGCAGGCTAAAGCAAAAGAATTCACTTTGAAAATGTAAAGGAGATTTTTAAAAAAATAAGATCTTTGATTGGGGTGGAAAAAAGAACTCTGTATCAGGTAAGTCTCCATGAAAACAGTCTTCCACAAGCCCACCTCCTCTGAGAAGTCCTTTTTATGGCCTTATTCAGTTCAGAAAACAGACGTCTCTAAAGAAAGGCTTACCAAAAGCCATATCTTCCTGATGCAGCATAAGCCACTGAATGTCCTAATATTCTGCCTTAAAGGAAGGAAATACCAATATGTTATTGGGCTAATGCAGATCACAGCCAAACTGTTCCTCGTGCAATTGGAAGCACTTTTGCTCCAGTGAGTATGTGCGGCAGTCGTATATGCTGCACGCACACACACCTTTTCAGGATTGATTCAGCTGGCTTCTACCTAACAGGGTATCTACATCACAGTTGCAGATACTACTCATGCATCCCAAATGCTGTCACAGATCAGCGTACAGCTATCTTGGACAGGTTTGTGCAACGCTGCGGCCCTCTTGGGCCACTTTAACATCTAATCCACACACAGTGCCTCCAAAATACGAGATGATCATCCCTCAGTTCTTTAGCCTGACACGTACCAGCAGCTTTCTTCTCTCTCTTGTGATCAAGGCTGACATCTCAGGTTTTGAAAACTAAATCTCATTTTCTCAATACAGGATTGTGAATTCAGAAAAGGAGTCTTAAAGCATCTTTTTTTTTTCAGCAACCACTGACCTCCCATGGCCAAAAGGTGGTATTGCACTATCTTGAAGTCAAATTATTGGCCTTTGGCAATAATTACAGTACAATGTAAAATGCTTGCAATCAACAAACCTAGGTTAAATTGTTAATGCAGTTGGTGTTTTTATCCCCATTCCCTGTGGACAATTCTATAGAGTCATTTTTCTCCCATAGTAATAAATAGGTTCTGCCTGAGTGCAGTCCAACTGAGCAGAACATTTGCAATAACAACAAACACAGAGATTACCTTTATCTTTCTTACTTTGCCTGAGGTATTGAAAACAGCTGATTTTTCCTGAGTCATACTGATGTTTGTTCTAAGTCCAGCATCATCAATCATGACTAGCAGCAATTTCAAGGGAGCCAGTGAGGTTAAGGCATTTTCCCTTCCTGCTATCTGAGATCAGAACTGGCATAAAGTTGAACATATAGTAGGAATGGGTATTGACTGAGTTGTGGAGTGTTTTTTAAGGTAACTCTTGTTAATTAATTTTAAGGCAATAATTAGGTGAAGCAGTGTTATGCCAAACTCGGCCTTACTTGCATTCCTTCCCTTTAAAATCATGGCAATGGGATAAGTTACTGATAAAACATGATTTTACATTTTTGTAATCATATGCAAGGGAGAAAAATCAGTCCCTCACAAGGTAATTCTTGTTTTCTTTAAAGATCTCTTAATGTGATGGAGAAAATGCACATAAAGGCTGGTCTTTCTTATATTTTAGAAAATATTTTTATTGGTGAAATATTGCAACAACAACAGGAACAAAATGCAATAGTGACAATATGAAAATCCTACATGCACTGTAATGATTAAAATAAAGGGAAAAGAAACCTAACACTATAGAAATCAGGTAGTATAGATTTGTATCAATACTGGATTATTTATCAATATTCAGTATGAATCAGATTGTTACTTTTTATGGTAGCTAACAAGCATTAATGAGGGCAGGTACGAAAACTGACAGAAAATCTAGGTCTCCTTTGACATGCATGCCCGATCTGAATTGCAATATTGCCTAATTGTTTGATAGGACATGTGTGCATAGTGTTTTGACCTGGCCTTCGCAGAAGAGCAACAAAAAACCCTCTTTAATTACACCTTGGGAATTAACTGCATTCATCAACAGAAAGTCCAGGCAAGAGTCCGGCAAGGAGTTAACTGAAGCAATAGTTCTTATCACCTCATTAAGATAAATGCAAGGCTGTGAGCTCCCAGCAGGAAGGCTGCAAATTACCCTAAGTCAAAGAAATAGACAAACCTCAGTTCTGGCAAGGCAATCTTTCTCCCAAGAAGCATACAAGGAGCAAACTTTCTAGAAATGTAGAATGGTTGTCTGCTAAACCACCCCTCCCTTTTCTTCCTATTTATTCCCCAGCCAGGGAGGAGCCATTCAGCATCCACATTTGCACATACACGCATCTGGAACAGGCCCCAGCTGTTGTTCCTCCTCACTCATCTCTGACTCCAAAGGCAGCTGCCTCTCCGGTGACTGGAAAATGCTGGATGACCCTGGCTCTATCTCTGTGTCCGATGCTGAGCATCTATCAGAGCCTTCCCCAGGCTCCAGAACTGGTCCAAGTTCTTCTCCAACTGGCGGGTCACAACACATAGCAGGAGACAATAGTGCACACAAGTATTGTTAAGAGAGGAGGTTCATCCTTTCTGAAGGCTGCCTCTATATCCGGAAGGCACTCATGTAATAGTGGTGAGAGAACTGTTCTTCTCTGCTGTCCATTTTTTATGGATAATCTGGTTTCATACAGTAACTGCAGTCTGAAGCCTTAAACATATATCCCTGTTGTTTGGCTGCTGATACCCTAGACCAGGGGTGTCAAACTTGTGGAGTCATGGCAGCATCATATTGCGACTTTTTCCCCCTTCGCTAAACCGGGCGTGGGCATGGCCAGTGCATGTGCATCAGGCCCACGGGTTTAACAGCCCTGCCCTAGACCATCTCTCTGTGGACTTGGGATATTACGGATACTTCTACTGAAAGTAACAACGAACTATAGCAGGACTGACTTCCACATGACTTTGCACAAACTTCTTAAGTAGGATTGATTCACACCTGCAGCTACATTTATGGGATAATAATTATTCATTAATCAAATTATGCCTATAAATGTATGAATTAGCTCCATACAACTTTCATTTGTTTTTTTTCAATAGCTCTAAATTGTGGTATTATTATTTGTTCCACACTGGTCAATAACAGGTTGATTTGTCATTTTTAAAAGTCAATTTATAATCAATATTCTTGAAATTAACCTGATAGAAAAGCCATTACAGAGAGCATTAACTAGAGCAGTATAAGCCTGGGACTATGGTACAATGTATTTCCTAGACCCTACTGAGCATACACATATCACATCTCTTGTCTATGAGATTATTTAAGGACAGCATTGTTTCAGATAAATGCTCCCTTGCCACTGCCACCCACATAGCAAGACACCTGCCCTACCTGTCATGTATATGATCCATCTGGCACACTATATTGAAAAGCTAAGCAGATAGTCCTTGAAACACAGTCAAGGAAAGCCATGCTTGTCTTCTAGTGGAAAAAAAGCAATAGAAAAAAATAACATGTCCAGATGATTAAGCAGAAAGATGCAACACAGCATTTATTCTGAGATTTAAAAAATAGAAAATCCACCTTACACACCTACTTCAGGTCATACATCCAAGTTATCTCCACACTTTCAAGATAATCAGCTTGCTTCTTTATAAGTAGCAAAATTATTGTCTGCCTGTTAACGGTCTGCCAATCCCTCATACATTTTCATGAAATGTTTACAAAAAAGGAGAAATGATATTTGGAGGCATCATTCAGTATTATATTCAGTAATTACAACCTGCTATTGTAGAATTAGTAATCAATTTCTTTGGAAGATGCAGGCAGTTCTAAAAGAAATGTAGGTCAATCTTGCTCACACAGGGACTAAACTATATTCTGACTGTTAGGCACATAAATTAGGCACTGTATTTATTGAAATAATCTATTGATGTGTGATTATGCAAGAACAAAGAGTTACGCTTGGCCTAGCAACCTAAACTCAGAAGTTGCTAATAACGGGGAGTGTGGAACCTGGAACTTTACCCTGAATGCTATTTTCAATATTTTCCAGCTGTGAGAATCAGCATCTAATATAACAGAGTCATAGAGGGAAAAGAATAAGAAAATGTATTCTATCCAGTGAATCTGATAGCTCATAATTTTACTGAGGTAGCAATTTGCTGCTATCTCATTAGCTTGTGGATAATATTGACACGTATCTTAACACCTGTGCAATGCACATAAAAAAGAAGCAGGAGTCTGGCTGCATCTTGGTTTTTTCAAGATGCAGACATCTTTTTCCAAGGCATGCAGATGAATTATTGTAGCATTGAAAAAACAAATGTAAAAATAAAATTTTATATCTTTATAATCTGATCCAAATGCCCTTTGGAATCCAATAAACCCTATTAGGCATTTGGGTGGACTAGTAGAACATGTCTCCCTCACTGCAGAGATCTGTAGCACCAATGAACTCCACAGAAATAAGAGGTTGTGCCATACATTTTTAAGCCTGATGGTTTCTACTCCCCTGCAGAAATCTCTCCTATTGTGTTCTAAATTTCATACCGCAAACAAAGAATGAAGACACTTTAGAGAAACACTGAATAGCATTACTTCATTTGGCTGCTAAGATATGTTTCAATGCATCTACCTCCTTGTACCTGTCTAAATCAAAGCATGAATTACAAGTAAATGAAAATAAAGATTTTGTGCTATTGTCATCCAAGTATTTTGCTTTGCTAATATTTTTACATTTGGCTGCTTGTCCTAACATTTGTGATTTACTCCAGCTTCAATTCATATTCACTAACTTTAGAATTCACATTGGATGGCTTTCTCATTAGAGAACATTCTGGGCAGAAATGTGATCAGAATTTACATAGGGTTTTTATTCTTTTGGCTCATGAAAATACATCTCAAATTCTGGACATGTAGCAGTTTAGATGATACGTAGCGTTTTTTGCTGTATCAGAACTGTCCTTCTGTCCTTGCCCTTTAATCTTCAATGATAATCAAGAAAAGATTATTAGTAAATGCTATCCCCTTTATATTTTATTAAACAGCTCGCAAGCGTTACAGTCACATTACAGTATTAACTCTTGCTTCCTCTACCCAGCGCTTCTATACTATCAAAATATAATTCATAACTAAATTGATGATGATGATTCTCCTTCATTAGTCTACATATGCAAATGCGGGGATACTGTATTTGCAACCTGATGCTCTTAGTAAGAGATTAAGGAGAGCAATGATTATCTATTCTTGCAAAATGTTTATTGTGATATTGTACTGATAACAGGAGTGGGTTGTAAATCATTTTGCTGCCGGTTTGCTCAGGGTCGCACCTCGTACACACGTGCACAGCAATAAAAAAATAGCTTCTGCGCATGCGCAGACACAAAATTCAAAAATGGTGGTGCTCATGGAGAAAGAACCGGCTCCATGACATCATCGCTGAGTTACTAACGGTTCTATAGAACCAGTAGTAACCCACCTCTGACTGATAATGTTTATGCAGATATTACAAACTAGTACCGAGTAGCATTCAATATACTTAAATTCTTAGTTGCTCAGATGCAATCAAGAATTATGCTTTCTGCAGTCCCAGCATATATTTATCACATTTAGAAACTGCCCATCTCCCTCACAGGGAGAAATAGACATTAGAGGTTGTGGGTCATTATTATATATTTCAACTCTAATTTAAAAATAGTACTAAGTTTCCTATCCTAAAATCTTGAAAAGAGCCCTCTTTTCTTTCATTCCACCTTTCCCAGCATTATAGACCATCAAGAGATTTAGGTATCCAAAATATCATGATTTGAACCTGGTCATTTGAGTATCAAGTGAGATTTATGAAATGATTTGTTCTATGATTAATTTGTTTGCTTCCTTGGCTATCCATGGCATGCTCAGGAGTCTTCTCTGATACTAAAAGGTTAAATTCTCTTTCTATTCTGCTTATTTACAGTCCAACTTTCTCTTCCGTAGAGTAACAGGGTGTTGGAAGAAATGTCCATCTAGGTTCAGTTCCAAGTGGGGGGAAAGACATTGGAAACATGGAGGCTGTTTGGAAAGATGGTTTAATGGTGGACAGCAGGACCACATGGTTTGAGGTCCTGGGGGGAAAGGCAATCACATGCTTCAAGATGTTTAAGAATAGAAGGGACTCTGCTGAGAGTCCCTAGGTTTTTTATACACTCTGTTGAGCTCCACCCCAGACCTTCCTGTTCCTGTGTAAGAAACGTATTTTGATTGGCTGTCAGACTCCCATGGGGCAGGGGTCTTAGCTAACTTTGTAGGCTGTCTGTCAGGCTTGGTTGAGCCTTGCTGGGTGGTGATGTAATGAAAGGGCTTTGGGCAATTCCTAATACGGTTGTCTGAAGTTGGTAGATCTTTGTTCTGTAGAATAGACTGGCCCAGGCCATTAACAAAGGGGGCGGGGGCTGAGTTTCTGCTTCTGTGAGTTTCTACTTCTCTTTTAGGGGAAATATTCTGATTTTTTTAGTATATCCTAAAATATTTCATTCCTCTGGGTGCTAACTTCCTTCAATACTAATATCATGATAATTGACTTTCTGACTCTGTAGTTTTGAACCTGATTTGGTTGTTTAAGGCTACCGTATCTGAGTTGCAATGGTCTACACAACCACTAAAAGGCAGAGAAAGAATTAGAAGATATTTAGGGATTATTCAATTTTAATAATCCCAACAGAACTAGAACTACTGCATTCTTTAGCTTCCAGTCATTATGGCTGGCAGGAGACACTTCTTTGTGTTCAGAATCCTATAATCCCAAGATAGCCTTTATTTCTAAAGACACCTGTTCTTCAGACGTGCCCTGGTTATTTAGGACTGTATTTGCAGATGCTTATTTTCCCCAAAGCCCAGCAAAATTTATACTTTCCTGTCTGATTCAGGGATGAGGTACAGTTTTTCATATCCTTGAGCTTTCTAATTTCCCCACTTCCATTTCTAGGGCAAGCAGGGCTTAAAGCACATCTATTCATTTGTCTTCATTTCAAACAAGAAGTCAGAAGAAGGGCCGTGAGACAAATAGGTTGTGTTTCTTGCTGGGTTTCAATGCTAAAATCAAATTCTTTGAGGATCGAACCAATAAAATCCCATTCAAAGTTGTTTTTATACTGGCACTATCAGAGTATTTTAATCCTACCATGCTATGCGGCTTACAGGGAACAAAGGATCTCCAGCATTTATGGTCTTGGGCAGGTACTTCAGCATCTTCTCATGTGATGTTTACCATCTTTAAGTTTTCCATGAACATTCTTCAGTATATATTTTGGTTGTTTGGCATCGAGGGAAGTCCATCTCACTGCCATCTTGGGGATTCGATTATTCTCCATGTGGAGAATATGACCTGTTCCAAAGGTGACAATGTTATATTGTTTTCAGGAGAAACTCTTTTGGGCCACTTCTTCCTTAGTAATATGGATCAAACTAGCAAATCTTTAGGATTCGGTGAAGGCATTTTTCTGGAAGACTTCAAGTCTATTGTTAATAATTGCTGACTGCTATCTCTGACTATCGGAGCACTAAAGATTTTTTTCCAGTCCTTATGTGAATAAAGATCTAGCATTAGTTGATTTCTGGGTCTCCAATTACATAGCTCTATCAATGTGCATTGCTCTAGCATCTGCCAAAGAGAAAGGAAAGAGACAGCAATGACATACCTATTGATATTGCTGGGAACAATTCCCACAGAGCCCAGTTGTCCCAGAACACATTACATGAATTCATGTTTCAGTTCTGAATAGACCCTCTCCAGCAACCAGTTAAAACTGGCTCTATGTATTCTCATTACAGGAAGAATTGACTGATGAGAATTATGTAATCTCATGCATGATTTGATGGGGAGAAAAAAAGATGATGCTGAGGTTTAACCATTATTCTCAGCTGATTTCATTTCTTCTGTATCATTATTTTGACTCACTTTTCTGCCAAACGTTCAGTATGAAACAGACATAACTACAATGATACGATTACATAACATGGGTCACAAAATCACAAATTTCAAATTTGTATCCCAATGTTGCATGCTAATAAATAAAGGCTATCATTTTTATACTAACAGTGAAATGGACGTTTCTCATCTCCTGTCTTATAGTATGGGATCTTGATCTTCCCAATGGGTAAGAAAGTGAACTTCCCAGTCCACAACTGCTAGAATGAAGAAAAAAAACATAACCAATAAAGCAGAATATTTGTAGTTCAGGATTGGAATGAGGAGTCCTTGGTGCTCTCTGAGCTTGCTACTTTTCTTGCAGATGTTTCATTACGCAAACTAGGTAAAATAATCGGTGCTACTAAGGACAGCAAATTGCACTCCTTACTAGCACTGATGATGTTTTCTAATTTGGATAATGAAACGTCTACAAGAAAACAAGCAAACTCAGAGAACACCAAGGATTGCACAAACCTTAACAAAGCTAAACAAAACAGATCTGTTGATGGCATGCCTTATATTCTCTAAACCAACCTCCTGCCCACTTTGCTGGAGTTGAAGTAAACTTAAAGTACTAGTTCGAGTTGAAACATCAGTGTCATCATCTCCTTCTTGCATTCTTAGCAAAATGTAATCACAGACCCTAATTTGTTATTTGTTATAGAACCTTATTTGTCTAAAGAACTGACAAATGATTATTTGCCAATGCCTTGGGTATGATGTCTATTTTTATGATGGAAAGCAATAGGCCTAACCTGGAAGCACATTCTATAATGCTTCCCAGAATTCCATGCATTATAAAGGCATGGCTAAGTGGTTCCTTGGTTAATAAATCAATATAAAAAGGTCCCTGGGTACATCAGATTTTAAAAACCACCGACTAGATAAACACAGATTCTGTGCTTATAAATGACTCATAATTGACTCTTGAGTAAATGGATATGTCTGCATGTTTTTCCAAGACATCATTCTAGCCAGATTTGTTTCTTTTAAGCTTCATCAAAGGAGACATTCTCAACCATTTACACATCCCTTAATGCTGTTTGTTTTCCAGCTCTTGTGAGCTCTTAAGAATGTAATGAATATGTTAGAATTCTGATGAAAGTTAAGCAAGTATTAATGTATTGAATTAATATGAAGGAATTGTGCTTTTTTTTCTTTTCTTTAAAGGGCACCATGATTTGTCAATCACTTTATTTGACCTTCATGCATGGTCTGTATGAAAGTAGAATGTCTATGTGTGTAAAATGTTTTGTTTGAAAATATAGTCCAGTAACACTGATTGATGGTGATGCCTGATCTCTAGAACCTTATGGATGCTGCATTTTGAATGAGTGAAACAGAGATAGTTCATCACCAGGTTCAAAGTAATCAGGTCAGATAGACGAATGACTCTTCTGCATGTCTCAAGTAGTGTCATTTTAAGGGACTTTTATGTCAGGATATGTCATTTATCTTGTGGATTTTCTTGGAAAACAAAGGCATTGGCACCTATTCACTTTATTTTCACAGTTTGTACATGATGACTATAGTGTTGCTGTGGGGAAAAAAATAGAGAACAGAGAGGGAAACTATTATAAAGTTAAATGAGTTGTAGCCATTAAATTGGAAAATGACTTACAGAAGCTATGTAGTTATTTCACTTTTGCTTCCTTTTTATTATTTCCCTTGTATAATTCATTTATGTGGCATAAAGATGGTTACCACCACTTCAGTGGTTGAAAGTTAGGACTAATATTAGAAACCACAAGAACTAGAAATTCACACACAGAATTCATCCACATATCTATGGAGATTGATGACAGCTTTGCTATCAGCTGTTTCTCCGTTTAACATTTCTGAGTCTTGCAATGCATTAAAGGACAAGTTTCAGTCTTCTCCCTATCTCCCACTCCTGTTTAAAAAAAATTAAACTACATAGCTTGTCTTCTCTTTAGGGCAGGAAGAAACTGCCTAATAACTGATGAATAGCTCTGTGCAAATGTGACCCAAGAGTGGTCAGGGGGAAAAAATCACTCTAGATACACAAGCATTAGGAGGCCATTTAAAACAGCTTGTTAGTTGAATTGCACAATAGGGAAACTTGTAGTTAAACAGCTTTGCTAGCAGGTGTTCCCAGTGTGCTGGTAAACAGCTACATGTTTTAAACAATGGAGATAACAACTCATGTGGAAATTCCAGTCTTCCCGTCCCAAATGGGGCAATTAATGTCACTTAAGAGCTTTTTATTAAAATATTTAACTACAGCACAATGTCGCTATGCTCCTTAAGAACAAGGGGCAGGTTTTATGGTTCACTACAACAACTATAACTGTCAATTATGTTTTACAGCAATGGTTTGGAAATAATCTTTTCCCAAGAAGCCTTCTGCTAATGATTGATTGACTTTAAGCCTGCCCAGGTATCAGGAACATGTTCTAGAGCAGGGTTTTTCAACTTCAGCATCTTTAAGATGTATGAACTTCAATGCCCAGAATTGCTGTTTGGAGGAATTCTGGGAGCTGAAGTCCATACATCTTAAAGATGCTGAGGTTAAGAAACACTATTTTCAGTATTTGTCAGGTCTTCTTAGCTTTTCAGGACTTATCTGGATGAAATCAAAGATGTAAGGATATACAACAGAGGTGTCAAACACGTGACATCACATTGTCATCACGTGACGTATTGTGACTTTTTCTCCCTTCACTAAACCGGAGGTGGGCATGACCAGCGTGTGATGCATCTGGCCCGTGGGCTGCAAGTTTGACACCTCTGATGTAGGATGAGTAGTAAAAGATGGTGAGTACAAAGACTCAGCCTTAAATCCAAACTGTTTAGGTTGATGTTAGATCTATTTCTAGGAAAGGAAAAGATAGCAGGATAAAACTCTGAATGACTTTTAATTTTTTTTTTAGCAATGGTTGTTTTTACACATTTCTTGCTTTCTTTCACATATTTTATTAATGTTGTTATAAAAGCAGTATGTACTGGGATTCACAGGCTGAGGATTTTTTTTACTACAATAGAAAACAAGTTGACTTTTTTGACTTAGAAAGGATTTTCACCACCAGGCTTGACAGTAAATTCAGAAGCTATTGCATTGTTTCCTTCAATGCAAATAAATACAAGTCATATTTTGATGCAATGGGTCTCGTGTAAAAACTACATAGATACAGGAGACCTAATTGTTTCACTCCAGGTTTTTTGTATCAAGATGCACTGAAAATCAACCAATTGTTTCAGTCCCATTTTTTTTTGCATGTTATGCACTGAAAATCAACCAATCAGTCTGAAATTATGGCTTATTCTATGCATATAAATGTAAGCTGTGATTCGATGGTCCTTTCAAGTGTAAACTGTAAGAAGATTTATAATAACTCATGTAGATCTGTCTATGGAGATTCTCAGTCATCCAGGTCATGGTTGTCCCAAAGGTGCTTCTTTCAAGAGCCAACTGGGATTTCTAGTTTTTCGTTGTTTTGACGTATATGGACAGAGCAGGTAACAAAAGCATATTCAGAATTTTT
>JANHFT010007275.1:561920-573408 GCA_032467955.1 Pseudoxenodon macrops
TAGTAACAGTAATGCAGTCTTAGTAAGTAGTTTGACAGTGGTGAGGAAATTATTTGTTTAGCAGAGTGATGGCGTTCAGGAAAAAACTGTTCTTTCTGTGAAATTTATTTTAGATCTTTTGTGTCAAATTTATTTTAAGATCTCATAATCATTGAAAGTCTTGTATTTTTGTATCAGAAATATGTAACTGTTAAATTGCTGTTTTCACTACAGTAGGCTTTAAGTTAACTGGGTAAAATAACTGGACCTATTGGTTTATGTAAAGAAAAGTAGTTCAAGATCTGTGGACCATTCCTTGCACTCACTCCATTGCAGCTGTGTATTATGGTGACTCAGCACCACAGGCTAGTTCTTGAGGGAAGAAGGCATGAGAGAATGGCATCTTCGCAACTTTTAGGTATAGCCTGGAGCTATTCTGTCTATGGAGTGTGAATTCATGATCTTAACTCAATAAATTACATTTCTCTTTTATGCTGCAAGCTGATTGGCTACTTGCGGAAAGAGACGTTTCCCCCCAGCTATGTCTGAAAATTCTAAAGCTGTTCTGAACTATGGAATATTTTTAAATTAAACAATACATTTGTTCTCTTTTCAGGAACTTTTCCTCTTTGATTCAGCAGGCAAAGAACTCTTTTCTGAAATACTAGATAAATTGGCAAGTGTAAAAATCTTCATTCATCTGTTTTTTTCTCCTGAAAGATTTGCTGTTTATTTGGATGCTATGATTCTTATTTAAAATGTTTTTATTTTATTTGTTTATAAAGTTATAGTATATGTCACCTTACTTTTAACACTGCATAGTCTTAATTTTAAGACTACAATATAAAAGATGTAGAATAATTTTTTTCACAAAATAGAAAAATGTCTGGAGAAAATAAATAACATCTCACAAATCAGGCAATCTAGCAGGAGGTGCACCCACTCTACCCCAAAGCCAAGGAAAAAAACTAGATCTTAAGGGCTTGTCTAAACAAAGTTGGGGAAACAGACATATGACTCTCTAGGGGGAATGTCATTTCAGAGCACAGCCACTGTCACAAAGAGGCTCTATTTCCAGAGTTCCATTAGGGTGGAATTGCTTAGTAGACTCTGAGTATGCCAGATCAGCAAATAGTCCCTAACATATCTAGTCTCTATGCCATGAAGGTCCTTATAGGTGATTAAACAGCACCGTCAATTGTACCTGGAAGCCAGCTGGGAGCCATGAAGCATTGGTTTTAAATGGCTGTATTAAGTATGCCTGGAACTGCCTTTGCTGCTGCATTCTAGACCAGCTGCAGCTTCCAAATGGAATAACCCCAGATAGAGCACACTGCAGTGGTTCAAATGCAAGATGCCCAAAGTTAGTTTATCACCAAAGAAAATAAATAAACTAAGAAATTCTGTCTTAGGGTTTTTTGGCCCAACAGGACTCCCATCTGACTTATGAAACCAAGGCCATTCCCTCCGTGAACTCCTTTTTCCCAATGGAAAGCACTACCAGTTCCTCACTAGAGCAGTTGTTCCCAAGCCTTTGTTCCTTTGTTACCTTTCCCAGTATAAAAATGTCAAAGAATGAAACTGGCTGTTTAGAACTGCCTTATATGCTGAGTTTCTTAATTGAGTACATTTCACTGTGTCTGCATAGAAAAAAAAGTGTAGAGATGGATTGTTTTAAGGGGTGTAGCTTTGTGGATGAAAACCATAACCCATCATTTAGGAGGTGTCCCAGAGAACAAATATGCCCATTTAGAAGAAAACATGCTATATGTCTTCATGCAGTGGTAGGTGGTGTGACACTTGTGCTAGAAAGTACAGTTGGGTTATTTTCTATAGCTTAATTGTTCAGAGATCTTGAATGTGTATTCTTGTTTTGTAAGTTTAAAACACAGAAGTAGCTGTAACTATTTTAATTTGTTTTTTTAATTGATAATTCAAAGAGTAAAGGTAGCCCACATTTACTTAACAATGTGTCTTTTTTTTTTTAAAGTAGAAAGTTTAATTGAAATTAAAGGCATCATTTTCTCTTCCTCTAATTTATTTCTGTCTTGAATCAGATCGCTTTGTTTCCTTGGACATGGCTGATATTCCAGACTTTAAAACAAATGTACTCTTATTAAATGTTATTTTGTTCGTTCATACATTTTTGGATAGATGTATATTTAATTATTTTTTTTAAACGTCCCCTTTTAAAAATAAATAATATTTCCAAATGGAATGGATTCTGGACTATTCTAAACTGGATTTTATTATGTTCTACAACATTTTGTCATTTTCCTTTTAGAGGATGTAGGATTATATGGGTGATTTATTTCAGCATAATTTATAGTGTTTTCCTTTTACTATATAGTGGGAACAGCCCAATGCCCTCTGCATTGTGTACGATGTCACCAATGAGCAATCTTTCAATAACTCTGCTAAGTGGCTAGAAAGGTTGAGAATCCAAACATCAGGCATTCATACTCCAGGTAGGAAATTTTAAATGTCTTTGCATATATATATTGTTTCTATATTTCATACTCCTCAAATATGCTGGAAAACAGAACCTTAATTCCAAACACTTGCTTTCTTCTGTTTACTTAGCCATGCATTGCAGAATTATAAAATTAATATTCTAGCTTATTCCTTTGTGATCCTTTTCTCTTGCTAAATGTCAGACAATTCTTTTTAACTTGTTAGCTTGCTTATCTGTAACAATCCAATATTTCTTTTTCTTTTTTGTAGGTGTCCTGGTAGGCAATAAGATTGATTTAAGTGATAGGAGAGTTGTAGAGCGCAAAGAAGCACAACAGTGGGCAGAAACAAATGGCCTGGAATACTGTGAAATATCAGTAGTAAGTAGCTTTACTTTACTGGATATATCTAAATGCATTTATTTTCATTTTGAGGAAAGGCTGGATTATTTTGGTTGATTTATGCAGTACCTTGATGAAATAACTCTATTCGTCCATTTCTTTTTCTCTTTACAGAAAGAGATGGAAAATTTTGAAGCTCCTTTTCACATTGTGGCAAATTCTTTCCACCAATTGTACAAAGAGAAAGTAGAATTTTTTCATTCATTGGTATGAGGTGTCCTTAAGTACAATATACTGAATTAAAAAGAAAACACACCAACAGGCAAAATCCTATAAAAATGGAAAGTAGGTTTTTATTGTATGGTCATTTGCTTTTCATCATAGAGAATTATAATTCTTCAACTATTATTTCAGATCTCATCTGCTTATTGATTTTCCTGTGATGGACCTTTTTACAAGAAACATTGTTTTTGTTTATCATTTTTGCATGAATTCAGAGTTTAAATACTGTGAAATATTTGACAAATTTCATAAGGAGAAATCTATCAAAAAATAACAAACATGCCTTTACTCTGGACATTTCAACAACTCAGACAATCTGGTTCTTACAATTGAATTATATCAGGTAATTGTTATTCAGAAATCAATATAAAAGATATATTTCAACTTTAGTTGTCTAAAGGTAGAAATTCTTATCCTTAACAATCTTTTCTTCTGCCATCTCAAAATATCATTTGGTGGAATTCTGTTTGAATGTTAGTAAAAACCATTGTTAGAGGTTTTTTCTGTTGCCTTTTCTAACTGCAGGGATACCAATTATTTTAATGGAGGAAAAAGGTTGAGACACTACTTTGCACAATGTCATTCTTAATACTATATTCTAAAAACATTGCAGATTAGTAGATCAATTTGCCATGGTTTTATCATATTTTACTAGTATTGTTCATATCATGAAACTACGGTAACTGGTGGACTTTTTAACATCACCATAATGGTATACAAAGAATCTGCTGGGAATAATAAAGAATGTGTTTAAACTGAAACATTACACTGGAAAGACTTGTCATAATGAGTGGGGGCTCAGAGCAGGTCATGGCACATAGTTCCAAAGATCCTATTGTTGTTGTTGTTTTTAAAAGCCTTTCAATAGTGATTCTGCCAGCTAGAAATGGGACAGAAATCTATTATAGATTTAATTTCAAACAAAAATGATAGAAATCCACAAATACTGAATTTGGTATATCTTACTACATACAAAACGAGTTAACCAAAAATTAAGTTGGTGCGTTGCTTGGGTAAATTTGAATTATATGAAAAGGGTAGGATTTCAAACTATTAGGCCTTCAATGCTACCAGAGGAGAAGACATTTTATTCCTGTTGCAAGAAATGGATAGTTCTGCCTACCTCTTTGCTTCTAATTTACTTGAATTGCTTTCCAAAACTGTTGCTCTTCTTGAACTTTCTTTCTTTTTTTCTTCTTGTATGGCTGCTCAGTGCTCTTTGCAAAAGGTCATCTGGCTCATTAAGAAAGCAAAATCTGCAATTTAAAGACCATATCAAACGTTTTTCAACAAGTTTGAGTTGAATAGTTAGGTCACAAGCTACACTATTCTGAGTGTATCAATATTTAATTAAATGTATCTTTCAGATTTAAATCTGGTAACTGTACCCTAGGGCTGTGCACCTTTCCTGACTACCTGAATCTGTATGTTTAGACACAAAGCAATTTTAAATTACCCTTGAAATTGCTGCTTAAAACCTTTGAGAGATACAGCTTTCTTGGCATTTGAGCAGTAGGTTTGATGGCACGCTTTGGTTATTTCACAAAGTGCTTTTTGCACAGCCCAGTTGTACCCTGTTGTATCCCACACACACACTTATTAATATTAATGTTGCTACATGTTGTTGGATACTTAGAAGAGATCAACCAGTAATGAATACATTCTTTCAGTATATACAGTTAGCTATGTTTGGGTAACTCCAAGAGGATATTGCATTCCTCTTATTACTACCATTGTTGACTTTCATGTTCTAAGTGCACTTTGTTAAGCTGAAATAATTGGTAGAGAAAATTGCAAATTGAGAATGTTGGGCAGTTTGGCAAATACCATATTTCTAGTCCTGCATTGGTAGTTAGAATTGTCAAAGGTTTTCCATTTCTAGTTTTGTTATCATGATCCTGAAGGAAGATTTATATTTGGGATATTCAGATATGAAGATTTCTTAACCTTTGTGAGCTACTGTCCTATTTCTACTTGTCAGATGGCAGCATGAATGAAAAAATGTGTGATTGTGTGGGAGGTTCATTTGATGATACTGCTTCTCCAAGGAGTAAAGGAACAATGGTCAAGTTCAAGTCAGCAAGCAAGCAGGCAGACATGGAATCTTGGGTGGATTTGATGAATTTGTGCTTTTAAAAATCCATTGCAAGTTTTTTTTTTAAGTAGCAGATCATTTCTTAAAATTGATCTATTATGCCCACTAGTATAGTAGAAAGCACATGAATTGAATCCAAATCATTGATAACCATTGATTGTGATTGCATAATGAGCTCAGAGGCCACACAGAGCATTGCATATGATGGCAGAAATAACAATATGATTGACAGAGCAATCTACAGCTGAAATGGCTTATTTCATAAGTCATAATGGAGATAGCCCAGTCCAACTTCATACTTGGTTCTGGATTAACATTAATAAAAGCAAATCCATAATCTAACAGGAAAAACATAAAACATTTGTGACTTGAAATATAACATTTTGTATGTAATCTAGACTCTACCAAGATTCACATCAATATGTGAACATATTTTTTAGGCATCATTCTTTAAAAAATAATTTTCTTTAAAATGTCTGTATTTTGTAGAGACCATTAACAAGTAAATGATAAATAATGCAGCAATAATAGTCTTTACATTGGTATTCCAAATTTCATTTATAATAAGCCCTCCCACTTTTTTGATTAATTTCTAGCATTCCTTGCCTGTTAAACCTCCTCTATCAGAGGGATGCACAGCTCTTAAATATAAACAAATATATGATTGTGTCAAAAGGGCAGATTAAACTCTGCTTAGTGGGAGAGTGTTACATGCAAAAGCTGAGTCTCTAAACAAAGCTCTTTCTATTCTCTCTATTATGGTTGGAGATCTAAGAACAGTTTTTTTAGGTAAGAATTGAACCACAACAGCTTCTACTGCTATTGATAATTGATAGTGCTCGAATTCAGCTGAGTACTGAGTAGAGTACAGCGGTAACCCCGACAATTTTTATGATTAAAATCATAATCCCCAACTTCATTTTTTAGGGTATAATAACTGAATATTGCTCCCTCTTGCATCAAAGAGAATCAAAATGAGATATTCTTGATTTCTCTCTCTCTCTCTCTCTCTCTCTCTCTCTCTCTCTCTCTCTCTCTCTCTCTCTCTCTCTCTCTCTCTCTCTCTCTTTCTCCCTCTCCTCCCTCCCTCTTGTTGATGTTTATGTAATCATTCTTGCAATGCTCCTTTAACATCTTCATACTACACTACATGGTGTGGCTTTCATTCCTTACGGATAGGAAAAATGGCTAAACAGAAGTGACAGCTAGCAGAAGAAAAGGGATAGAGAGCACATAGTTAAATAAGACTTCATGGGAGCAGACTACTTTCTATAAGCCTGTTTCTCTTCGCCAAGCAGAAATTGTACTAATTATTTCTTGGCTCTGGATTTGTTACTTATGAATGTCATCAATGTGGAAAATATTAAATTTTTTAGCACTGGGCACGAGTCTTTTACCCTGTTCATAAAGCCCATGATATCTCTCAATGTTGTCCTGTTTTAGCTGACCAAGAATATTTTTATGTAAAATCCTGGATAGAGTCTAGGATTTCTCCAGCCATTGGTATGTTCCAGTTGATTCTGACACCAAAATTATTATTTACTTTGCAGTGCTAGGAAAGGATTGAAATGTAATAATCAAGAGTATTAATATGAGTTCAAATATATTTGAATTAGGGTAATCCTAAACAGGCATCCCCTTCATTCTCCTAGCAAGACTGCTTTCATTTATTTTACCATCTGCTCTTCAGTGCTGGAGATGATGCTGGAGATATGTGACTTGGGGCACTCAGGCGGAAACTGGCCTGCACAAGGCCAGGCATGTGTTTGTCTCCTAGCAATGCAGCGGTCAGCAACAAAAAAATTTGCTGCCATATCGGAGAGCAAGAGCTTGGAAATGTTTGAGATGCAACAAGATGGACTGTAGGAAGGCAAGATTTGGGGAGGGTCAGAGAGACAAGCAACTGTGGTACAAAGGCAGACTGATAGGCTACGTACAGATGTAATAAAAGAGAGATTAAATAACCATATCATTTAAAGATGCCGAGATATTAGAAGACAGGGATACAAGGAGTTGGTAGTTGCTGACAAAATAACTTCGTCTGTCCCTCTAGCAATGAGGAAATAGGAACAGCATGTATCAAGACTGAGGATTGGAAATGCCACAACAAAGCAAGAATAATTCTACCACATGTGGCGGTTATGTTAAAAAAAAACCTCAAAGGTACCATAAAGAAATAATCAACATATTCAAAAAAATTCCAAACAATACGTTTCAAACTACAGCCATTTTTTTTAAATTAGGTATGATTCCAGAAACAAAACAAAACAAAACAAAAAAGAGCTTGCTAAGATATTTGTTAACAATTTGAAAAGCAAACCTGTCACAACACTGGAAAAAAGAAATCCTGATGATGTCAGATTGGGAGAGTAAAATTGGAGCATAAGCTGTAATGGCAAAATGGACAGTATATCTGGGTCAACTACTACATGACCCAGACAGCACGGTTTTTACCCGGAATTTCTGTATTATATGAGGATATTTTGTGCAATTGGTTCTTGTGGCTGTAATATCAGTGATAATTCCCACATTCTTCTGAAGTAAGGGTACCACCAAGAAAGCCTCCAGAAGTGTGGCTTTAATGCACAGGTAAATAGGAAGTGGTTAACAGGCATTGGGTGGTATCAGCAGCACCCATTTTGTTAACATCTTTTCACCATAATGTGGGGACTCCACCATCTTCCCAAGCAATTGGAACTTCATCAACAGGAATGAGCATGTTTGGATGGACTCTAAGGCTGATGAAGTAAAAGCAGATCCAACAGTTTGATTGCTGACAGCTGACTTAACATTTAAGACTCTTTGCTCCTTAAGATCTCAGTTTCCATGCTGTGAAGGAGGAGCAGGATGAAATGGATAAACTGCATAGATTCTCAAGCACCTCCTACAGAGTGAGCCAAGAGAAGGTGTTGGAATGGGAATGGAGCCTTCAGCACAAGTCCTGAAGCTGTTAATACATCAATTTAAGGCATGTTTGCTGCATTAGAGGATGCATATTGACAGATCTGTTAGGACATGTATACGGATGTCCTAACATTTCCACGACTTTATATGGCATGAGGAACTGATAGCCAAAGGAACTGTGGTGGCTTCTCATTAGCCAAGGTGCCCTTTGAGGTTAGAATTTCAAGGCCCATAGTCCATATAAGAAAAGATGTCTTATTTACATCCCAGTATATGAGCAGCAGGGGCCAAATTACATTACTTAGACAAGTTCTAAAGAGTTAGATAGGCACCATAGCATGGGAGGAAAGGGGAAATTATCTTGTTATATTCTGGATGTTAAAGTAAAATGAGATTGGTTTATCTCTCTTTAAAATGAGTGAGAAAAGCTTTCCCTGCCTGAACAAATGGGAGGGGAAGATGCCACATACACTTTATAAAAAAGAATCGTCTTACATCACTGCATACATGTGCTTATACACCATACCCCAAGATCATAAGAAGGTGAGCTAATTCTCTTCTAAAACAGCTAGGCTTCCCTTCAAATATTTTTACAAGTGTCCATCCATTCCAGTATGGATGATATAATTCCTATAATTTCTGGGCAAAGACCCAAATAGTACATTCCTACAACTCGTAGAACCATATTTAGTCTTGCATAAATTGAATGCAGCATATGTGTTGGTTTATGGTTCAGTGTGTCTTACGAAAACAGAAAATTGGATTGAATAAACCATGGTTTTTTACATGATGAATACACTTTGCTTAAACACAGCCACAAAGCTGCACTCAGTTTATATTCATCATAACTCACTATATGGGTAATCTTCAACTTAAAACCATTTAGTACCATTCAAAGTTACAAAAGCACTGAAAAAAAGTGAGCTTGTAACTCTTTTCCACGTGACCATTGCAGCATCCCCCATGGTCACATGATCAAAATTTGGATGTTTAGCATCTGCCATGTATTTATGATGGTTGCAGTGTCCAGGAGTCAGGTGATCACCTTTTGCAATCTTATGACAAGCAAAGTCAATGGGAAAGCCAGATTCCTCTAACAACCGTGTTACTAACTTAACAAATGCAGTGATTCGCTTAATGACTGGTAAGAAAGGTTGTATAGCGGGCCAAAACTCAACTGTACTGCTTAGCAAAGGAAATTTGAGGCTCAAGTGTGGTCATAAGTTGAGGACTAACTAACAGCATTGCTTTTTATTCCACGTATTGCAAATACGTGGGAACAGATAAAAGCACTTCTGTAATATACCTCATGTTTATATTAACTGTCCACAAAACCAGTCATTTCCTTAAACATGGACACTTATGCATAATGTGATAATTCGTTTTTACTTAAAATTTAATTGTTAACCAGGTTTAGATCCCATGATACTTAGTTTTAATATCAATCAAACTATAGGAACTAGCAGAAACTAAAAATGGTTTGTCTTTATGGGCATGCTGTCTTGTTGCTTATGAATAAATACTGATCTCTTTAACTTAGTAGAGTTTGTTTTAGCTAATGTTGTTTGTAATGAAATTTAGCTTTATGGTGCATTTCTTAGCAACTAATGTCTTAGAAACTGAAGTCTAGCTAGGATTATGTTTCATAAGCTCATTTATCTTTTCGATTATTTTCTTCCAAGATAGTGTATGTGTGTTCTGCTTGCTTTTGTAAATCCACATGATCCGTCCTAATTTACTCAAGTTTGCTTTTCATGCTTGTGTATCTTAATATGCCACTCAACTGTATAGATGAGACACATTAACTCAGCTGTAGTTTAAAAGGGTAAAAGTAATTAAGGTTCCTCTTTAATTTTATAGATGTCATATCAGTTTGGTCATACAAATAATTGATGAGTAGTGGCAATTTCAGGGGAAAATATTTCCATCAAATCCTTATTAGTTGGTCTGTAGGCAAGTTAGAGCAATCAAAGAGACTGTGTGGCAGAAATGTTGGCATTCTGAACAAATTAGACAGCACTTTGTAATTGGTTATGATGTGTTGATATATGCTGGTGTTCCTGTAGCCTGAATGCATTTTTTTTCAAAGCTGACCCAAAAAAATTTGCTATCCAAATTCCATGTCTCCATCTCTTATTTTAACATGGTGAAAAGTCTCTCTGCACTATTTGCACCTCAATTCCTGCCTTCATCTGTAATATGGAATTCCATTTATCAGCTCCAACTTTGTTGTAAATGTGCTTTATTTCACTTTTTTCACACAAAAAATCCATGACATGAGAACCCAAGGTAGCTTACACACTGAGCTTCCTACTTTTATCTCAGAACAGCAACTTTAGGAGGTGAATTGTGCTAAAAATGACAGTCACAAAGCTACTGAAAGATGTCTGGATTTAATTGGGACTTGATTCTAGGTCTCTCTGGTTCCAGTCCAATACTTCAATCACTCCATTGCACTGGCTTGTGCATCTGAATGAGCAATAATGGCTGATATGTTTATTGCCTGTGCATTTCAAACTGCAGTTCACACTGGTTACTTTTAAATATTTCATTCAGAGGAACATTGTGGAAATATATTCTTTTTTTCTTTTTGTGCTAATTTGTTAGTATTATCTTGTCATTCTTCCTGGTTTCTCTTCCTCTGTACTAATGCATGTCACTTCTCTTCTGTTTCTTTATATAATGCTTCTCATATCCAGTATTACTCTCAGCTCTGTGTTTACCCCTTCTAAGTCTCTTTTACCTCCTTTTAGTCCATCTCCTTCTGTTGCTATTGAAGTAAAGTGAGAATACTGTCAGCATCATAAGGGGACAAGCTGTAAAACTGCAAATCCCAGGGGGTTAAGTTGTGATCCATTTCATTTCTACTTTGTCCTTGAATGTGCAAAGGTGTTTATTCAAAGGGGAGGGGCTGTACTGTATTTGTGTCAAAAGAGAATACAGCCCAGAACAAATGGAGCTAACGATGAATATAGGCCAATTATAGATAAGACTCTATGTAAAACTGGAGTATCTTGTAGCTTTGGGCAAGCTACCAAGAATATGGCATATAGCAGAAATCACACGGATAAAATATATTGGATGCTTCATCGTTCAGTTGAAGATGTCTTACTTGCATGTGTGGCTGTTGAAAAAGGACAATCACTACTTTCTGCAAAAGGCAATCATAGCAGTTCTTGGATTCATTACATGTAAGATAAAGATTGTCTCAAGATTAGCTTGGCTTCTTATGATAGCATGGACACTTTGTGTCTTATAGATTGGATTGTGTCTCCAATCCAAAATGAATATGGATATCTTACATTCCCGTTTTCCAGTAAGAAGATTAAAAATATGGTTAATAAGGTTAATAATATCAGTATATGTGGTACCTTGCTCAATAGTAGTAACTGTGAGAGGGATCTTGGAGTCCTAGTGGACAACCATTTAAATA
>JANHFT010007275.1:635807-646099 GCA_032467955.1 Pseudoxenodon macrops
TGCAGCCTGCAATCCATCTCCTTGGTGAGCAACTGATTCTGCCTGGGTTTCTTAGTTTTAAAATAGCTGAAGGAAGCCATGTGGTTCTACCGGCTCAGTTTCTACCAGCAGGATTCAGTCCTAAGAGCAAGGTAAGCAAGCTGGAGAGGGGGGGGGCAGATGCAGAAGAAAAAAAACCCTGAAAAAATGTCCCAAAAAAAAATTTCCCCCAAAAAAATCCACAAAAAAGATGGTGGCCTCCAGGGAACAGAACCAGTTCTATGATGTCACCAGCTGCCCTCAACCTACTCTATAGAACCAGTAGGATTTCACCCCTGGTATGAACCCAAGTATTAGTTGTATGCAAATTGCAAGGCAATATTTTAAAGAATGATAATTATATTTATGTCACAAAAGAAGGAGAAATGCTCAGTTCTCTGTTCCGAAACAGCCACTCCCAATCTTGTGGCACCTCTGTTGACTGGAAGGGGCTGATCCAACATTTCTGAAGGTTACCAAGCTAAAAAAAAGTCTGACCCAGCATGCATTTCACCAGAGTGAAGAAGGTGATTTACGAGATCCAGAAGACCCAAGGTTACAAAAGACAGAATAATGTTTTTATCTGTGGTATCAGATCCCCAGCAGTGGTGTAAAGGTAGTCCTCGACTTACAACAGTTCATTTAGTGACCGTTCAAAGTTATAACGGCACAGTGACTTATGACCATTTTTCACAGTTAGGACCATGGTGGCATTCCCATGGTCACATGAAATACTTGGCAATTGGCTCATATTTATGGCGGTTGCAGGGTCCTGGGCTCATGGGATCAGTCTTTGTGACCTTCTGACAAGCAAAGTCAATGGAGAAGCCAGGTTCACATAACAACCATGTTTCTAATAAAGGCAATGATTCACTTAACAACAACTGCGGCAAGAAAAATCGTAATATGGGACAAAATTCACTTAACAAATATTTCACTTAACAACATACATTTTGGGGCTCCATTGTTGTAACTCGAGGACTACCTGTATTATGGCTGGAGGTCTTTCAGAAGCAGCATGACCATGAAAGAAGCATCCTTATTGAAGGCCCTGTTCATTTGTCGTAAACCCCAAGCATAGGGAATTCATTCCTAATTAGTATTATTGTTGTTTACACAGGGCTATCTATATACAAGATTGGTCTTTTCGTTATGCAAGGTAGAAGAGGCTGTTGCTTCATAATTTGTGTTCATTTTTATTGAATTTTAGTTGCCACAGAACAGGAGAGATTCTTAGGGGACTTGACTAGAGGTGGGATTCACATACTGTAACAACCGGTTTGCCCAGTACCAGAAATGCGCACACCATCCATGCATGCGTGCATCGTCACAAAACAGCAATTTGCTCATGTGTGCCATCCACACATGTGTGGCATCAAAAACATAGTGATATAGGACGGGATTACACCCGGGTGGGTGGGTGGACCCACCCGCAGGTCGCAACTACCGGTTCACACAAACCGGTCCGAACTGGCTGAATCCCACCACTGGATTTGACTCAAAAGTCAAGTGGGTTGAGGAACCATTCAGATGGTTTCCCACAATTTCAGTGTTCTGATAGGTCTTTACAGAGACCACTGCCGTTTTAATATTGGGTGGGTTGGTGGGAAACATCTCTGTTACTCACTGCTCCTTTGTGCAGTTTCATGGTGACTTAGCAAATTCTGTACTGATTTCACTGGCTACATCAGTCCTTAACAATGGTTGGATTCAGAGTGGCAGTCCATGCATACTTCCCCCTTATTAAATCTGCAGTTTTCCGTCTCTCTCAGAATTAGCTTTGCTGGAGATGAAAGCACTTCTTGTCCCTTTGGAGATTTCTGCTATAGCACCATTTCTTGACAATTAGGTAGGTCATCAGTTTTTCCTTCCAGCTGCCAGCATTTCTGAAGGAGGATTATCTCTAAATTGCTAACAGGTGCTAGTTTAACAATTATATTTCATCCAAGTTTTTTTTTTTAACTCCACTTATTCCTTTTCAAGCAGGTTACTACACTGGGCAAATCTCTGGTCTTGGATTTTGCCCCAGAAAGCTTTCAAAACTTAAACATCTTATCTTCTAGGGCTTTTCATGCCTTTATGGACTCCATCTCATTTTGTCCCTTCTTTCGAAAGTGTTAAAAGTGCTTGCTAAAATATATCCGGAAGACTTTTCTGTGTTTGAAGAGTATTAGCACCTATAAGGAAGCAAATCAGTTCATAAGCATAAAGCATTTCCCTATTTTCCTATACAATGCCTAGGAAATCAATTGTTATTTGAGGCTTGCATTATTTGATGCTTTGTGTTTGGTTGATAAACAAAGAAATAACAATTGTATTTGCTTCTAGGGGTCTATAAATCCTCCTGTAAACTTGATGTGTGGTAAATTTCATGAATACAGTGAACCTATTCCCAAATAATATTTCTTAATGTAGGAGGCATTGAAGCAAGCATCCCTAGCAGACTGAAAATTTACTGCTGATGTATACCTGGTCATACAGTTTATCCTTCTAGCCTAGTATAGTCATCCCTCCCTGGAACTAAGGCTTCAGGGTAGTGGATGGTAGACAGTGGAAAGGAAATCAGGTTCAAAATAGCTAGATGGTGTGCCACAAAATGGAGAAAATACCTAGATGGTATGTCCCAAAATGTAGAAACTGATGTTATATTATAGGGCAGGGGTGTTAAACTCAAGGCCCGCAGGCTGGATCTGGCCCACAGGATGCTTAGATCTGGCCCACAGGGCCACCTTGAAAAGTGAAGGATCGGCCCACAGTGCCTCTCCCAGCAAAAATGGAGCTCAGGAGAGCCATGCACAGCCATGCTCAGTCTCCGTTTTCAGCCATGACGGCCTCCTCTAGCCCTCTGCTAGTGAAAACAGAGCTTGGGGAGGCCGCACAAGCTGGCCACACCCCATGCCGCCCCTGCCCCCGCCACACCCCACACATCCCGATCAAACACAATTCTGATGTGGCCCTCAATTAAATTGAGTTTGACACCCCTGTTATAGTTGGTAGCCCAGCCCAGCATGAATGCTCAGAGAGCTGGACTTCTTTTGCAAAATTTTACAATATGTATCCTCTCAACTGCCCCTCTGAAAGTTCAAACTCATGGTTCCAGGTAGGTTTTTTTTTATTTTGCAAAAAAAACAAACCCATTTTGTTCATGGATTTCTAATGAATGTCCAGACAACATCTTCTATTTTCATCCCTCCCACCTTTTTCGATTTATAAATCAAAGAGAAAAAGATTGAATGGCTGCCCAAGGTATTCAGACCAATAAAACTAAGAGTTTTCATTCTTCAAATCCCAAATTGAGCAGGAATTTCTTGAGATGTGGGATTATTCCCAAATGATAATTAAAGCACCAAAGTGTACATTTTCTCACATCGGGTATTTAACTTGGAATTGAGATTGTTCGAGAATGTCCTAGCTTTCTTTTAAGCATGTTATAGCATTGTAGCACTTCCTCACCCCCACTTGAATTTGGAATGGGAGAAGATAGCAGAAACTTAATAGAAATTATGGATCATTTTTCTCAGCTAATTGGATATATCAGGGACTTATAGGAGTAGTTCAAGTCACCAGACTAGAGACCTTTGCCATCAATGTCATCTACCAAAAGATGCTATTCTGTATTTCCTTCCTTAATAGGGATATAAATGTTTAAAGATAAGACAGATGAGATGGAGGGAGGGAGTTATAAGAGTAAGATGATATTATTTGATGCTCTCTAATCAGCCATGAGAGTCAGGCAGAAAATTAGAGCTCCATCTGGAAGCATGTTGGTCAGGGGATAAACAATATAAGATTCTAGAAAAGCCATGTTTCTACAAAAAGGCATGAGGCAAATTTCAGCAGAGTATTTCTGATGCCAAATGGGGTTGCCACTTTTTATGCCAAGAGACAGTCATTGCCCTTTTAGTTTCCAAATGGGTAAACCATGTCCATCTGTTGAAGTCATTTCAGTGCCAGGTAAAGATTTTTTTTCCCCTCTTGCCTAGGAGTTTTAACTCAATTTGGTTGTAGCTGCTTCCTAAAATGCTACTCAGCTGTGCATGTCTTTTAATACATCTTCCGGTGTCTCCTATTATGATGAAATTCATCTTTGGCCTTTTATAAAAGGTACCACTATAATGATGGCTAAAATAAAAAGCAGTTCATTATGACCCGAGGTTTCATAAAGTGAGATTCACAAAAGCTCCTTCATTTTAAAATAATTGATAGAACACATGGTGCTATCATTGATCCACTCAACTCAGAATAGTCTCCAGTGAGATCAAAAAAGGTCAGCAAGATCCACCAATAGGTAGAAGTTTCTGATTTCCAACTATTTATCAGTAAAAAGAATCTCCCTGTGATTATATTCACATAACATATTTAACTTTGTCCCTAAACAGGATTGCACAATGTACAGAACTATAGACTAAATGGATGATTCACACAATACAAATCTAATCAAGGTCAGTATTAATAGCCTTCATACACGATGCAAATGCAGCCATTTGTATTAGCTGACCTAATTAAGCATTTGCAGAAACACTTTACTGTGCCTTTTTCTCTCTTTAAGTGAAATAAAACTTAAGGAAAGTTTTGTTTCTCTTGGGGAAAGTCAAGATAATTTTGTGCTAAATTTTAGGGCTCAATTCTGATAATTAAAACAATTAATTGGGCTGGGCATGTGTTCAGAGGTCCATATCTAATTTTGAGAATATTATAGCTCCACTGAGCTTCACTATATAAACAATTAGCTCCAATTGGTTCATTTTGGAAATCTAATATTCTTGCTTCTAAAAATGCTCCTCTCAAGCTTGTCTGCCCATTTCTGGGGTGCTGTGACTGATAACATTTCCAGATGTTTGGTTGAGAAAAATATACTACCCCAGATCCAGTCAAAACGGGAACTTGAATTTGGAAATAATCCAGGGAACTTCTCACAAGAAAGGTGTGAGTTGTACTTGAAGTGTAAGTCGATACTTCCATAGATAACAGTCAATTGGCAAAGTAGAAGAAAGATAGCAGAAATTCCCCTTTACCTGTTCCTTCCAGAGTCATTTGACTCTCCCTGTTGTAATCTCCTCATATCAAGGCAAAGGAGGAGGCCTACTGCAGAGCTTGAATGAAGAAACATGGCTGCCTTTTGCTCATTTCTGTGGGAGATACCCCTGTTCTGGTATTAGTCTGCTTTACTCAAGCCAGCTACCTTACCACAGAACAGGCAAGCCATATTTTGGACTGCAGCTGCCTCAATTATGGCATTTCTGCCAAAATCTCTGTAACTGCTGTCAAATATTCACTCTGCAACTATTTTCAATAGTGGTAGCAGCTGTAGGGGTATTACTATTTACATACTGCAGATGTTAATTGTTTCCAAGCGCTCTGACATAATCACACAAGCAGTTAGTCATGGCAGTTAACCTTGATTATTGTGCATAGTGAATCCTTGCCACATCCTAGGCCCGACAAATAGGTTGCCTTCTGGCAAGTTGAACTCTTGTCAACTTGGGCAGTTTTAAGGGCTGGTTTTACTTTCAAATTGATTTTCTTCTGCACGTTTTTGTTTTCCTTTTGCCAGTTTGTTGGGTTGTTTCAAATAATATTGTTAATTAGTAACGGTTTCAATTGAGTTCTTTCTCATATTCAAACTAGAAATTGTTAGAAGAGCATTACTTTTGAGAGAGCTGGACCACCAGAGTTGCTGTATAGTGTATAACAAAAAGCATGAGCCAACCCAAACTCAATTGTATTGCCATCATTTATTTCATTCATAACTTCTCTTCCCTGAATATCTTCTGATCCTTCTGAGAAATGACACATCCAACTGAAGTTTGTCTTTTGAACAATGATTTGAAAAAATTAACTCTTCATTGGTGTGCAATGCACAGAGTTGTTTTGTGTTTTTTGAAGAGTCAATATTGTCCCCACCCAAAGAGTCAGAAATTGGATATGCAAAAGCTCTATGGCAGAGATTTTTTTAACAAAATGAATGGTCTATGTTGCAATCTAGAATGGCTTTGCTCCCTTTCTTTGCCTTCCTAATTCCACGTGTCTTCTTTCTACACTGATTCTGCACTCATTCAGTATTTTCTTTTCTTTTGTATGTATTTCTCTATATATGAAAAATGCAGTTTCGCACAAGCATTTTTTCTTAGTATAATGCAAAGCAATTGTAAATTATTTCTGAGATACATACACATACGCACACATTTTTATTAGAGACTTGCACTTTAGAAATAGAGAAAATCATTAATATTGACATAGGGCATGTGAATCAGATAAGCCTACTTTAAAATAGCAATTGAGCAAATTTCCCCTCAACCTGTAGAACTAAACTGCAAGAACAGAGGCGCAGCCACAGAGGGCAATGAAAGAAATATGGAAAACCATAGAACTTTGCTGCCAGGTAGAAGTTGATCACTTTTTGTAAGCCAAATCCTGAGCTGGATTTAAGTAGCTCTTGTAATATTATGGTATAATTAATACACCCTGGTACATTTCAGAATGACCTTATTCCTAAGTCTCATGATGTAGAAAATTCCTGGGTTGTAGAAGATGAAAAAGTGATCATGCAACATTAGAGGCAAGAAAAAAAATGGAAGAGGTTGGTATTATTTTGTGTATGCTGAATATCAGTAAATAAGGAACAAGATGAAAGAAAAGGAGCTTGGTTAGTTACCGGTATATTACATTAAATTCTTTGAAGGCGAAAGAAATTCTCAGGCTTCTTTACAAAGCAATATGGCAATTTCCCTACTCATTATTTATATAGTCTTCCAAAATCATCTAACCATCTTTGTGCTGATGTAATATTATCAAGAAGGTCAGGCTTTATATCAACTGAGCAATGAGTGACAGGCGCTAAAAGATGCTGTAAGTAAATAGTGACAAAATGGCCTGTAGTTGAAGGACTTGGTATGGAAACCCTGTGGTTTTCTTTGTGGTATTCCAAAGAATTCCTTTGGAATGGTTATTTTTGCTGCACCATTATTTATTTGTTTTCTTATTTATGTTAAGAATTTATATTTCACACAACTAGGATATTGTAAGCCTCGGTAGCATACAATAAATTAAACAAAAAAAATCACTTTTGGTTGGACAGTCAGCCAGATGTTTTGACTGGATGTGGCATTTTTACCCATTTATCAAATCCTTCCCAAGGACCTGAGATAGGCAGAGGTTGTTGTTTAATAATATTAAAGATATTGTCACAAGATGTAAGCCATTTTGAGTAAATCTCCTTTTTGCAATTGACTGAGGTGATTTTGTCAATGCCAATGGTATTCAAGTGGTACTCCAAATGTTTTAGGATTGCTCCAGGGGTGGAATTCAGCCAGTTCCAACTACCGGTTCGACAAACCAGATATAATATTAGCATCAGGTGAACCGGATGCTAATATTACATCTGGTTTGTCAAACCGGTAGTTGCAAGGACTGGCTGGTCCCACTCACCCTGCCCCACCCAGGAGTCTCCATGTGGCTCATTTTGGATGCCAGGTAAGTGCAGGGCCTGCGCGGAGCCTCTGGGAGGGCGAAAAACAGGCCATCCAGAAGTTCCGGAAATCTGGGAACGGGCCTGTTTCCAGCCTCTAGAGTGCCTCCGGAGCCCAGGAAGGCCATTTTCATCCTCCCAGAAACTTGATGAAAGCCTCCTGAGGCTGGGAAGGGCAAAAAACAGGCCTCCTGGAAGTTCCAGAAGTCTGGAAATGGGCCTGTTTCCAACCTCCGGAAGGTCTCTGGAGTCTGGGGAAGGCTGTTTTCACCCTCTCGGAGTCTTGAGGAAAACTTCCGGAGGTTGGGGAGGGGGAAAACGCTCCCCGCCGTGGTGCAGGAGGCCAACTGGCCACGCTCACCATGGCCATGCCCACCCAGCAACCGGGCAGAGAACCAGTTGCTTAAAATGTTTGAATCCCACCCCTGGATTGCACCTAAAGTGCCTATTATTGGTAGTACTACTTGCTTTCCTTTGCCACAATTTTTCTACTTATATTTTCAGGGCTTTGTGTTTTTTTCTATTCTGTTCTGCTGTTTCAAAATACTACAGCATCCAGTATTCAGACTTTTGTCTTTCTTATTGACAATTGTTAGATCCAGGATGTTATGTGGCAAATGTTTGTCTGTTTGAAGTCAGGTGAACCGGATGCTAATATTACATCTGGTTTGTTACCAGAGTGCTTTAGCTGCTTTATTTTCTATTACTTTTGTCTTTTTTTGTGATCCCACTATAGTTCTTGCTTGGCAAATGATATTTCTTGCAGCTCTTCCAATGCACCATTGTTGCTCCTTTGTGGTATCATTTTTTGTAATCAGACTGTGCAATTTCTGCAGCAACTAACCAGATGGTCTATTGTTTCTTTAGCTTATTAACATTTAATTTACAGGATCTATATGGCTGCCTCTCTTAGAGCACAACAACTATAAAACCACAAGATGGAAAACTGGTAAAACAAACAAGTTTTTTTTTAAAATGTAAAAAGGCACCTCAGCCGTTGTCTCAAGATACTCCCAACAAACTATCCATAAGCTCCCATCTCTATACCAGTGCCAGGAGAAGGAGTCGTTTCTTTATGGCCCCCCAGAATGTAATTGGATTATATCTTAAACTGTTTATTATTATGCAATAATAAAAATGTGTTAAAGCTCAAAACATGAATACACAAACAGGAAATCGTATTCTTATATATATATCTCTCTCTATGGGAAGTTCCAATTTTCCCAGCCCCAAAGCCTGAGTATTACTTTCTTGAATTTACCTCCTGGCTTCTTAAGGGCCTTTCTGTAGGCCTTGCCTCCTGTCAGAAACTGGCTGAAGGTGAAGCTGGATTTAAGCATCCCTTCTGGATTTGAATCCCTTCCTCCGTTTTGGCCTCAGTCATGGCCAGGTGATAGTTCTGACTGTACTATGATTAACGAGACTGCTGATCTGTGAATTCTCCTTCCATCCTTGCAGGAAAGCAAATAGGATACACCCATGTGCACACCTGGGTCACAATAATAGTTTCTCTTCAGGTTTTCCTGCTTTTACAAGCAAGACAATAATAGCTGGGCCTTCTCCACGGTTTTATCCTTTTTTACCTGCAAATGATGGAACACTTCTGGCAGACTTTTTTTTATATCTCATTCAGGAATAACACTTATATTTCACTTTTTTCCCCCTTCATTTTAACTATTCCAAAATCCAATCGCTAGGGCGAAGATTAAGGCTGGATGCAACAGATTAGCTTTTCTTGAACCAGCATGAGAGCATCTCCCAGTTATCTCTTAAAAGATAAAATGAACTTGCATAATAGATGAGAATTTATGTGACGCTTGGTTTCATTTACCTCTGCTGGTCTTGAAACAAACGTTTATCACTTCCTGCCCTGGAAAAGAGAAACTCTGCTGACGAGATAGTATGATTTGTAGCACAACAGGAAGCAACAGGCCTTAAAAAAACATTGAAAAACTGTAGTAACAGCAAGCATTGCACATTATAATACTGTATAATTTGCAGCCTAAATAGGTAAATTTAGCTGATTGAAGATTTATTGCTGGCTCAAGCAGATTAATTGATCTCTCTGGAGGTGAATCCATATTTAACATGCAGTTTGCTTCTCTTAGTAGAAAATGTAGATTAGCAGCTGTTAATACAAATATTATTTTTCCCACCATGAACAGGGCTGGATGACTGACTCTGTAATAACAGGGAGCAAAGTTAATGTGTTGTAGTCATTCAGGTATTGGACCAGGGTTTCATCCCTAATGAGAATTCCTGCTTTACCATAGAGTCCCCACAGCACTTGTCAGATTTACAGGCTACTTTTAAACTTGAGTTCACCACTTTTTTAAGAATCCCCCTTTATACAGTAAACAGCTATAAAAAAAATAGCAGAGGATGGTGGTGGAAAGGGGGTTGGGAAGGGGAGGACTGTTCTGGCCCCCTCAGCTGTTCCCCAATATCCCAAGGAAATAAGTGAGATAAGCTTTCTCCAAACATGCTAGGTAAATTGTCTGCCAGAAAACGTTTTTCAAAAATCTGATGCCCTGGAATTTAAAATAGGAAAGAAAAGAAAAACAAGAAAGATCTGCATGATCTTTCTCAACTTTATCTTTTTCATCGTTTCTACTACCTTCTCCAATTGGTTTCTTATGATTATATTACTTTGTTGTCTATTTATTATTTATTTATTTATTTATTTATTAAATTTTTATACCGCCCTTCTCTCAAGAGACTCAGGGCGTTGTACAGCCAGCAATAAAAACATACAATACAAAAATTAAAAAACAAATTAAAAAACAAATATTTGTAAATCTGGCCC